>PVHX01022381.1:0-27818 GCA_004024805.1 Geosciurus inauris | reverse complement strand
TCAAAAGGCTCAATTTCAACAAGCTAAAGATAGGGAGAGAAACAGAATAAATAATGTCTGGCTGTTTTGACATCTCTGACATCATGTTGTTATCTTTGTTTTGACATACAAAAATAGATCATATTTGTAGTGTTCATTATCCTAATTAGCAGAATATCATCTTAGTAACAGTGTTTCTTGTTTTACACACAACACAAGGCACTAAGGCCCAATATTCTAAGGCAAGGCCCATGTGTGCCATTTATTAAAATCTATTTTGATTGATATTATCCACCAACAAAAGCCAATGGCTCGTGTTTTATATGAGAATCCATGGAATTATTATGTGTCTATTTCCCAAGCTGCTGACAATTCTGATGAACTACATATTTTAATTATATATTTGCTTATCTTGTCTCATTAGAGCATAAGCACTCTAGGGCGGGGATTTCATTTTCTGTCGTATTGATCTATGTAAAACCAGTGCTTACAAGAATGTTTGGCATACAGTATTTGCTAATAAATGTTTCTTGGTTTAATGTATACATAGGTAAATACAAATATCTCTACATGAGGCCATTACCATTCAAATATATGAATTATTCTCTTTTCTTATCACTATCATTCCCAGCATCTTCAAATATCAGATAAGGAGGCAGGAATGTTCTTCCATCCTGTACTGCCATTTCACAATACCTCCATTACATCTTAATTATTCTTATACTATGCTTTTGTGTGTGCTATTCTATAGCTGAATTTCCTTCATTCTTTACCTCTTCCAATCTATTGGCTTCTTCCCTTGAAAATCTGTTCCCTTAACCTCTAGTAATTTTTGGTTCTTTTTAGTTATATATGACAGTATAATCTATTTTATACCTTCATTGTGTATCCTCTTAACATCTGTCTACTGTATACTAAATTCTGGAATACTATATTTTGGAATACTGTATACTGTATTTTGGAATAAAAATTGTGAGTTATTTGGTAAATATTCAGTCATCCCCAACTAAATAGGAAGATCCTTGATAACAAAAATCAGTTTACTTTTTTATTTTTTAAATTTTATTTCTTTTTAGGTATAACTGATAGTAGAAAGTATTTGGGCATACATATTATACAGACATGGAGTATAACTTATTCTAATTAGGATCCTATTTTTGTGGTTGTACATGATGGAGTCGTGTATGTCCTGGTCATGTACTCAAACACAAGGCTAGGGAAGTTATGTTCAATTAATACTACTATACTTCCTATTCCCCTCCACCCTCCCTTCCCTTAATTCTCCTTTGTCTAATCCAATGAACTTCTATTCTTCCCCTCACCACCCTCCCTTGTTGTGGGTTAGCATCCACATATCAGAGAGAACATTCAGCCTTTTGTATTTTGGGGACTGGCTTATTTCACTTAGCATGATATTCTCCAGTTACATCCATTTACCTGCAAATGCCTTAATTTCATTCTTCTTTATGGCAGACTAATATTCCATTGTATATATATACCACATTTTCTTTATCCATTCATCTGTTAAAGGACCCCTATGTTAGTTTCATAGCTTGGCTATTGTGAATTGAGCTTCTATTAACAATGGTGCAACTGCTATGTAAAACAGTATGGAGATTCCTTAGAAAACCTGGAAAGGAACTACCATTTGACCCAGCTATCCCACTCTTCAATTTATTCCCAAAGGACTTAAAATTAGCATACTACAGTGATGAAGCCACATCAATGTTCATATCATTCTAATTTTCATAGCATCTTCCTAGTTTTCTTAATGGCTTTCAGTTTCCTTGTTGTCCTGGAGACATTCACAAAGAACTTAGCACATAGTAGCACTTGTCTCTTGGAATTCCTATCACTTTGCATGAGTTTTTTCCTTCTCTGTTATTCTATAGGATCTACACTTTCTTATTTTTTCATCTGTTTTCTACTTTCTATTTTATATTCTTCATGTCCCATTCTTCCACCAAAAATCACAGCATTTTTGTAATATATCAAAAATTTAAATATACTTTAAAAGCAAAATGTACTAATATTTTGCATTAAACATGGCAATACATGTTTATGTATAATTGAAAATAACATAAAAGGTAAAAATTATTCATAGTTTCATTTTGTACAATGTCACAGATTATTTTTCCATATTTTTAATATGGTGTTTTTAAACAAGACCAATTGAAGTTATATTTTGTCTATATAAATTTTACCTGAGAATGAGAAGATTTTTCAAATTAAAAATTATCATTGTTACCATTGTTTTATACCTTCTAAAGTGCACATGTTCAAATCTGTGCTATTTATTTTAGAATATAAACTTAAGGCTAGTATTTTTTCATCTTAAATAAACTCTAAACTAAGTGATCAAAACTTAGATATGGTTTTATTGTGTTTTTGTGGTAATGGAAAAAGAAGGGGAGGGTAATTCTATAAGTTACTTAATGTTGAATGCTGATAATAAAATTATTCCTTGAATTTTCTAAACGAACTTATGTTATTATACAGTATTTTCTTTAGAATTAATGCATCTGCTCAAAAAGATAATAAAATAGTATTATTGTTCTCCATATATTGATGAATATTTCCTGAATGAAGCAGTCTTGCTGTCTTTTGATATATAGGTAATGTATCAGGAGATATATACATATATGTGTGTGTGTGTGTCTGTGTGTGTGGATATATATACATATGTGTATAAATACATATATATGCATATATATGGGGGTGGAATTCAGTACTATGATACTAATCTCTGTAGGGTGTTTGGGGATGGATGGTGTGATGGGTAATCTTGTCAACTGGACTGGGATGAGAGATGACTAGGACATTAGTAAAGGACTCTTCTGAGTATGTCAAGAGATAATTGACATGTGGTACAGAAAATTTTGTGGGAAAGATCTGCCCTGAATGTGAGTGGAATTCTCATATAGGCTAGAGGCCTGAATGGAACAAAAGTTTAAGAATGAGGAAGCCAGTCAGTACATGCAAACTTGATTCTTGAATGAGTATGTCTATGGCTGCTGTCATCACCTATGAATATCTGACTCTACCTTTTCTAGCCTATAAACCTATACCAGAAACTTTCTAGAGAAAACTCTAGACCTTCAGCCTCAGAATGGAATTTCACCATTGTTCCCTTTTGTTATGAGCCTCCAGTTTCTTGGACCAAGTACCTTTTCATTTCTCTGGTTCTCCAGTCTGTAGGCAATCATATTGGATTATCTAGCCTCTGATCATGTAAGCCAATCTAAGATACATATGTGTATGTATACATATATTGCACATATGTGTGTGTGTGTATGTGTGTGTGTGTGTAGACAGAGAGAGAGAGATTATTTGTTTTGTTTTAGCTTTGCATTATTGTGGCCAAAAGGTCTGACAAGAATAAGAAAAGTTTAGGAGGAAATGTTTATATTGGCTTGCAGTTTCAGAAGTCACAGTCCATTGACAGCCAAGTCCATAACTCTGGGCCAAGCTGACGCAGAACATAATGATAGAAGAGTGTGTCAGAAGAAGGCAGCTCAGGACATGACAACCAAGAAGCAAAGAGCTCCCCCCACCAAGGATACAATATAAACCCCAAAAATCCCACCTCTAGTGACCTACTTCACCTAGTCACACCCTAACTGACTACAGTTACTATCTAGTTAATCCACTGATTAGTTCACAGCTACCATAACATAATCATTTTACCTCTTGTATTGTCTCACACATGAGATTTTGGGGGACACTTCATACCTAAACCATAACAATATTCTATTGGTTTTCTTCTTTCTCTAGAGAACCGTCATTAATGCACATGGTTATTTTATTTTTTTAAATATTATTTTAGTTGTTGATGGGCCTTTATTTTTCATTTATTTTTGCTGAGAATGGAACCCAGGGCCTCACACATGCAAGGCAAGTGCTTTACCACAACTCCAGCCCACAATTAGATGACTTTTAAATGCAGAATATGTGCCTATGCTAGCAGTGAGTTGATTCATTAAAGGAAAACTTACTCCTAATCTTAAGATCATATTTTGGAGCATTGTTCCTCATTTGACCACAATATCAGAATGTTTCCTCCATCTGAAAACCTATATAGGGTTTGGGACATGATGATGGACTCTTCATTTCAGCCACTGGTTACAAAGTCTCTTTGTTTTTAACTTTAATCCTGTCTCCTATCTTCTATGTCTGGCTCAGTGTGTTGTTGAGCTTTATGCTCTCTTGCTCATTTCCTTTTTACAGATTTTTCTTTTCTTGAACAAAGCAATAATAAAAATAGTTCTGGGATTTTTGCCAAACATTCCTTCTAATTTCTACATAGTTCAGAAAATATCTTTACTTTTGTTCTTTTCTATGACTTGGTATTCTTCTGAACTCAGATTGCAATTTGGGATGTCTGCAAGGACACTTACAGCTTACCTTCACAAACTAAGGATATTTAGAGAGCAGATAATCTGCTGGTTCTAAATGATAACTGTAGATATAAGTCCAAGTTTGCCAGGAGGATACATTGTCTGAAGACTTAATCAAACCAATAGGCAGGAGACAATTTGTTTTATAACTTTTTGCAACAGAACCTCAAGACCATCTGAAACACTTCTTTCTAAACCTTATTCAAACAGGAAAATTTATCTTCTAGTCAAGAATTTTATAGTCCATAATGAAAGACTTAAAATAAACCTACTCTTAAACTGGGCGCAGTGGTGCACGCCTGTAATCCCAGCACTTTGGGAGGCTGAGACTGGAGAATTTCGAGTTCAAAGCCAGCCTCAGCTGAGTTCAATTCTCGGTACCAAAAAAAAACAACAACAAAAACAAAAAAAACTAGCCTTAAATGTCCTAAGAGTTGCAATTTCTTCTTGCTTTCCAGGAACTAATATTTCTGCCATCACATGATATTTCAATACAGGTGTATACATCAGGAAGAATGAAAATTGAAAGTTACCAATGAAAGCCCTAAACCTTTTAAATTATCATCCCTAGGTGTCACCATATATTTATAATCATGTTGACTATAATTATTAGATTACTTGACAGAAGTTTTCTCATTTGAACTGCAGAGTACTGGTGGGTAATAAGGCTCCAAAGAACATGTAACTATAAATATTCTTATATGCCCATCTTAATAGTAGTAGGATAAGGAATCTATCTATACATATGAGATGGGGAAATTTACCTATTTGATTGATGCTATTATGACAAATTAACCCAAACTATAAATAAAATTTTAATTAAATGGCACTTGTTTTTCTTAAATTCTGTCCTAGTAATCTTATGCCACTAAGTGCATTTTTCTAAAAAAATTTCCTTTACAAACATGCTAAAAAACAATCAAAACATTCCTTCCTCTTATGAAATATTTGTACTTACCATGTCATTTTTTCTGATAATATAAAACATGCATCACTGCTTTCAGTCTACATCACCAAGGCAAGTCAGAGTGAATTCACTACTTGTGCCACTAAGTAAAGGGAAAAATTGCACATAGGAGTTCATTTATTTATGGTCAGTCTGTGCTCCTTATGGATAGGAGGAGTCTATTGAAATCTTTGTTAACTGGTGCATTTTTCAGTAACTCACTCCCTTTTCATTTTGCAGTTATTGTCTTTATAATGCATTGGAGTTTTAGTTCCACTTTTAAAAAATTACACTTTCAAAATTTAATAATAACTAATGCAATTACTTGACATTGCCCAGGTTATATTAGATAACATTTAAAATACATTTCATATAAAGATTCCATTTGATGGAATATTTTGTTTTCTGAAACATTATTCTGTATACATTGTAATTAATTTACCTTTTAGTCAAAAATTAATGCCCATTCTGTTGTTGTATAATGTCTTCTTTCCAGATCCAAGATTGTTTAAGCTAATCTGTAACTTTAGATCAGAAAAGAAATCTATGAAATTATTATATTAAAATTATTTCATTATTCTTTATTTTTATTGGTTCTTTTTAGTTATAATTATTAATATGTTAGTAAAATCAGGAAATTCAGAAATATTATTTTAAGAATATTTCTCTCCTTTCAGAACTTTATCTGATTCTCAAAACCTTTACACTCAAAGTGAACACAGTTAAGCTATAATTAATATGCTTCTAACTCTGAGGATGTAAATCGCTATTGTCAGTTTTGATTAGTTGGAAACATTGCTGGTCCATGTCTCATTCTATCCTTGCAGACAGTCTAAGAAAACAATGAAATTTTCTAAATTAGTCAGTTTCTCAGATTTGCGTATCCCCTGTTCAATCATCCCTTCTCACTGGTTAAAAAGACTGTTATCCATCAAGGGATATGTATTATTCCTTCTTACATACACATACACACACAAACATGCATTGCATGTTTTTTTCTGTTACCCAAACACACAACACAGAAGGATTGATTTAAAATAAGTTTGAATATTTCAAGTTAACATTTAATTGATATAGTTTGTTTGTTTGCTGAGTGATTTTCCAAAACAAAGCAAAATAAAAATCACCACAGGGCAATTAGGAGACCTTAGATAAAATATGGGAAGAAGGAGGGGAGAAGGAAGGTACGAGCAAGCAGTGTGGACATTTGGGCTTATATGATAATTTTTCCTAAGACCAGACTTTAGAAATGAGATACAGCTGGTGATATATTCAGGCTATATCTTCTTTTGAATTCTGTATTATTTTTCAGTCTGCAGGACCAAAATTAAAACTGGCAGTATGCACTAGAATACAATACTTTAAACTAACCTTGAAGAGTTAATTTGTTCCCTTTTATGTATGAAGATAGCAGATGACATTCCACCATTTAAAATATCTTTTTAATTTTTGTTGTTGTTGTAAAGAAAAGACTTTTTGACCTAATTGGATATTTTTAGCTCTAATGCCCCCATGAATTGAGCTTCAGCTAATATAGTTAAAGAATGAAATATTAGCTTCATTTTTGAATTTCCTTGCCTTCACTGATTTGTTACTACTTTAATGTCATTTTAAATGTACTGTTAGTATGTTAATTATCATTAAGATAACTGACTAGTTGTTAAAATTAGAGCAGTGTGGAATAAAAAATGTGATGTATGATTATGTCAAGTATATTTATAATTCAGTCATCTAAACCTCAGTAATGAGGTGTTAGTCAGCAAAAGTAAATATTGTTCCCAGTTTCAGATTTCATTGTATTTTCTTGTTTCTGGTGAAAAGCATCACTTTGTTTTTATTTTTCTCTAATAAGAATTAGATTATGTCCATGAAAACACTATCCCTAGATATTTAATTCAACCAATTAAATATCAGAAGACCAGAAAATAATAGTAGCTATGTGGTAAAAAACTATCATCTCATAGAGGAAGGCAGGTAGTAGGGCACATTGGACAAAATGAACAACTTTCCTTGCTCTGCTATCTCTCAAGAATCAATATTGTGTTTCAATCAGAAAAGATATTATACGTCACAGGATTTCAGAGTATAGAGATTTAAAATAATTATAACACATAGGCAAGAAACTTAAGGAGATGGTTCTAAGCATTTCCTTCTCTGAAATTCTATAGTATATATTATATTTTGCTATTATAATTAATATAATATATTACTCATGGATATATAATTATATTACATCACATTAAATGTGTAATATTACATATATGTATATTGTATAATGTCTGTCTCAAATATGCTATTTTCACCACAATTTACAATGACAGAACATTCCACAAACCTTCTAAAACTCCTGTCATCTGAAATGTACTTGTAATTAAATCACATCTCTCCACTGAAGATTTCATCATTCATAAGTCACAGTGTTTTCCATCACAATAGATACAGAAATCATATAAGTCTCATCCAACAAGTTTACCAGTAAAAAGGTTGAATCTCAAATTATATTAAATTAACAGTTACTTAAAGGTATTATAGTGGATCAAACCAGCATCTCCTTCTCCTGAGTCTACCATATTATCTTGTCTTTCTTCATTTTCCTGCAGCTTTGCAAACCATTAAATTTCTCTTAGACCTTTGGTTCCTGTATTAAGAAAAAAATCCAGAAACTAATTTATCCTTAAGAATACCCAGTACCTTAATTTCCCAAATACTGAGAAGCACTTAAATGTTGTCCTCTTTACCTATCCATTCTTTGTTCCACCAATATAATTCCTATCATTGAACTTTGCCTGGCTTAAAGATATATTACTTAGTAGTAACACAAAACTATTATCATCACCAATTAACATCCTAAATCAAAGTATCTCATCATATCAGGCAATTGGATTCATTTTCTATTGCTATGTAATATTACTACAAAGTCTTTAGCTTAAACCAACACAAATCTATTATCTTACAGTTCCCATAAATCAGGATTCCAAGTTAATAGGGTTAGCTCTCCTCACAGTCTTAGTATGATGAAATGAGGGTATTGGTAAGAGGTTAAAATTCCACCTGAATCTTAAGGCCCTCTTCCAAGCTTACATGATTTTTGGCAGAATTGTTTCTTAGAGTTGTAGGACCAAAATTCCCATTTTCTTTCAACCATTCTCTATCACATGGATCTTTTCACATGGTGGCATTTTATTTCTTCAAAGTCAGCAGAAGAAATTTCTTTTTTGGTACTGGGGATTGAATTTAGGGTATTCAACCACTGAGCCACATCCCCAGCCCTATTTTGTGTTTTTTTTTAATTATTTTTTATTTAGAGATAGGGTCTCAATGAGTTGCTCAGCGCCTCATCATTGCTGAGCATAACTCGCGATTCTCCTGTGTCAGCCTCCCAAAGTGGTGGGATTTCAGGCATGCACCACTGTGCCTGGCTAGAAGAACTTCTTATATACTTCAAATCTCTACTTTCAAGAAGCACACAGTTCCTTTCATAGGCCCACTTCATTGAACCAGGCCCACTCAGGAAAATCTTTTTATTTTTTATTAAGGCAAAAGTCAACTGATTTGAGACCTTTACTTATATTAACAAAATTCTTTCCCTTTCTTATACAGCATGACCCAATCACAAGAAAAAAATCCATGATATTTCCAGTCCTAACTCCAGGAAAGGGGATTATGTATAGCATGTATATCATGTGGCAAGAATTTTTAATTTTTATTTTTTTTAGTTATATATAACAGTAGAATCTATTTTGATATATTTAGTCAAGCATGGAATATATCTTAATCTAATTAGGATCCTAGTCTTGTGGATGTACATAATGGTGAGATTCACTATAGTGTATTCATGTATGCACATAGGAAAGTTACATCAGATTCATTCTACTGTCTTTCCTATTCCTAATCCCCGCTAAAGAACTATAAATTTTTATGTCTCAGGAATTCTAAACATGGCAAGTATTCACCTAGCAATGAGAAAGTTAATATTGGATGATTAAAAGAGAAAAACAAATAGCACATATATGTTTAGGGAAGATGTTTAGAAGATAAAGCCTTACCTGCTGATACTTCAAACTAAGGCAAACCATGTTATTAATAATGATAGCTGTTTTGTAAATTTTTTCTAAGATCTTAGCCTAATTGTAATAGATGAAAGCTTACTATAAGAGTATTTATTAGCACTCATTATGTACTTTGCAAGTTTGTTTTATTTAACCTTTATGATGACCTAAAAAAATATGTTTTCTCATCATTCTGAGATTATGTTTATAATGTGCTCAGAGTACCACATAATCAGGGAGAGTTCAACTAGAATTGAACTCAGGTCTTCTGTTTCTTAGTCCACTACATTTCTACTAAAACATAGGTCTTTCAGCTTATCTGCTGTCTACATCAGGCCTCACTAGCATAGTTAAATGTATTATTAGAGCATGATGCAATCCTTACCTTCATGGAACATAATATGTATTTGACCAGACAGCCCTCTCATTAGAAAACATGTGAAATTATGAAAAAGTGTTAATAGTAAAGTCATAGCACTGTAGAATATAAAGCATACCTCTATTATAGATTTCATCATTCTTTCCTTCTCTTTTTCCACACTAGATCATGAACTACTTGAGGTCAGGGACTGAACTGAATTCTATATTGTATTCATAAAAGCTAGTACAGAACATAGTATATAATAATATTATAGGCTATGAATTATGTTTGTTAAAATTGTTTTCTCTAATGGGTATTTTTTATTTGTGATAATTGCAGTAAATCTTTTACTAAGTATGTTCTTTTACAGCAGAAGCACTAGGATGTACCAAGAACTAGTAAGAATTTTGAAGTTGATGACCAAATGGTACGTAGAAATGGGTTTTAAAATCTAGAATGATGTTGCATTTAAAAAGGAATACTAAGCTGGGCACAGTGGCACATGCCTGTAATCCCAGCACTTTGGGAGGCTGTGACAGGAGATTCATGGATTCAAAGCCAGCCTCAGCAACAGTGAGGTGCTAAGCAACTCAGTGAGACCCTATCTCTACATAAAACAAAAAATTGGGCTGGGGATGTGGCTCAGTGATATCAATCCCTGGTACCAAAAAATAAAAAATAAGAAAGATAAGATGTCAGTTTGGAGACTGTTGCAATTATCTAGATAAGAAATGAAGGTATTATGGACTAGTTAGTTCAATGGCAGTAGGAATATAAATGAGAAAATATATAGGGAAATCCTCTGGACTTGATGTTGGATGTAAGGGAAGAAGAGTCTCTCTCTCAGAATTCTAGCATGAATACTAAAGAAAAATAAGAAAACCTTATTCTAGATATTAATTAACTGAGAATGATTAATATGCCATCTCTGTCCTTGAGAAGCTTGTAGTTTTGTGGAAGAGAGAGCACTAAACAGAAATTGTGAAAGATTTTTAAGAGTGTGCCAATAGAGTGTCTGTTATGATGGCATTGAAGAAGTGGCTATCTCTGATTGAAATAGTATGAACAAATGTGCCTCTACCAGTTCTATATTAGTATTTAATATAAAAAGACATAGTCACTTCAATTAAATTACTATGGGTTGGGGTTTATTTGGGAACAAAGAAAAATATGTCCCTTTATATTCAGTTTCTAAGACAGGGGAAACATAATTAGAAATTAAATGCTGAATACACATAGGAAACATTCATTCACTTACATTAAAATTACTTGAAATGACTGATTTATTACTTCAGTGGAGAAAATAGTTGCCCAAAAGTAGTGAAGAATTTATATAACAATATAAAACATTATATATATATGTGTATATATATTATAACTGAATATATATTCTATATACCAAAAGGAGAGATTTTTATCATATAAATATTAACTTCTTAAGTATTTTTCATTATAAATGTTCAAGTTGTAAAACGTTAATCCTAACTAATAACATTTTTTTAAATATCTATCATATAGAAAGGTCTTTAGTAAAAGAAGGTCAAATAAATTGTATAATAAAAGGCAAATCAGATGTTATGCTAACTGTGAATATGACACAAGAGGATTTACATGAAAATAAATCCACACATCGTTACTGTTCCTAATGAGCCATCTCTATTTGTAATTCTGAAATGGTTTTAGTTTGTAATTAATCATTCTGTAAAGTTATTTTTTTCCTTAAAGCCAAAAAAAGATGTTTCTTTTCCTTTTCTGGCAATTCATCAATACTATCTGATTAAATCACTATTTCCAGAAGATTCATAGACAAAGCAGCATATTTATATGCATTAAATATAATTGTTATCACTACAATATAAAAATAAATGTGTTTTTCCTTACTATTTACAGGAAAAACATTTTAAAAATTATGTTTGGATATAATGAGTTTGGTTTGACCCAATAAATCTGTGAATACAAGATATTCATTTCTTCCTTTTCACCCAGCAGGGTAGTATTAGTTTAAATATACCCGAACTCCAGATGGGCTTATATATATAGTTTTAATCCCCATTTATTATAATGCCTTGCTGCTTTTGTTAACTTTGCATTACTGTGACCAAAGACATGACAAGAAAGTGAAGAGGACAATTATGTTTTAGCTTACATATTACATGGTTCAGTCAGCTGATTCCACTGCTCTGGCCCCAAGGTGAGACAGAACATAATGGCAGAAGGGCATGCCAAGGAAGTCCACTCATTTATGAGATCCAAGAAGAAGAGATAACTCTGCTCTCTAGGAACAAAATATTAATCCCAATTTCATGCTCCATGCCCACAGTGATCTACTTCCTCAAGTCACATACTACCTGCCTCAGTTTCTGCCCAATTAATCCATGTCAGTGGATTAATCCACTGATTAGGTCATGGTTTTCATAATCTAATCATTTTGCCTCTGAACATTCCTGCTTGGTCTTACACATAAGTTTTCAGGCACACCTCATATTCAGACCATAATATTTTGCCCCTGGCACCCAAAAGTTCATGACCATCTGAAAATGCAAAATACAGTTAGTGCATTTCCAAGAGTCCCCAAAGTTTTAACAGTTCCAGGAGTGTCCAAAAGTCCAAACCAAAATCTGTTCTGAAACTCAAGAAAAACTCTTTTCTATGAGCCCTGTAAAGATCAAAAGCAAGTTACATATATTCAATACATAATTGCACAGAGTAAACATTTCCATTCCAAAGGAGAAAAATAAGAACATAGAAAGAAGATATGGGACCAAAGCAAGACCAAAATCCAGGTTAGCACCCAAATTCTGTAACTCCACATCCAGTATCTGGACACAAGGAATTATGATGTTCTCTCCAAAGGGCTTATATAGGTTTTCCCCATGGCTTTTCTGGTTGAACCACACATGGCCTCTCTCTTGGCTTGTTTCTCCATGATTTATTCGGCTTTCTTCAGCAGACATTCCATAATGCTGACATATCTTAATCTCAAGTGTCTTCACTGCAGATTTGGCTTGCTTCTCACATATCCATGTATTGCCGTCTCAGGGATACCTGCAGGGATTTAAACTCTTCTGCTCTTTGCCTGGCCTCCCAGGCCTTCCTCGGAAATCTAGATGGAAACCTTGATGACTCCCTAATTCCATCAGCCAATTCTTACAGAAGCAGCACCACCACATGCATGACTGACACCAAGTTCTGCCACCATCTCAAGCACTAGCTAGACCTTCTGGGACCATGGCTTCAGTGGCCTCTGAGTACCTGGGAGGCTGAGCACAGTGAAACAACTTCCTAGCCATGCTGGTGCAAGCAGAATGCTCCATAGTCTCTTCTAAAATAATTTTTACTTGAGTCTTACCATTGAGCCCATGATGATTATGGTTTCACCAATCCTGAGATGGCCTTAAGCCATCTTTGTTATTTTCTCTGTATAACATACCTCTTAGAGGTTGTAATCTCTTTCACAGCATCTTACTTTGTCCTGGTTTTACCTGTACTTTTCTGGCCAAAGTGAAAGCTTTGCATATCTTTCTGCTCTACTTTACGCTACTGATCAGCACAGTAAACGTGGCTAAAAGCTGCCCACCATATCTACGCTGCTGCCTGAATTCTGTGATGTCTTGAAATTTTCTAGATTAACTAGTCTGTCACCCTGAAATTTAGTCTCACAAATCATCTTAGGATATAGGCAAAATGTAGACAACTTCTTTGACAGAGTATAACATTTCCAATATAGTATTCCTTCACCTCTAAAACTTTATGAACCCAGTTTTTACTTCCACAGATCTATTGGTATTCTTGTATTCTGAACTCCTATCAGAATTGCCCATTAAGTGCTGCTTCCAAAGTTCTAAGGCTTCTCTAGTCTGAATCTCCAAACCTTATCAAACTCCTTATGCAGACTGGTTCTGAATGCTTCCAAACCATGTAGTCAGTTTAGGCACAGCATGGACCCCCAGGTTCTATTTTAATCAGCTTTGCTTTCCTGTGACCAAAATACTTTTTTTTTTTTTATACTTGAGACATTTAATTAACTTAAGTAGTAAATGTTTGGAATGAATCAATAAAAGCCTTGATAGATGCATTGTCTCCACATCAGTCATAAAGTAGACCCCAGTTTTATTTAAGGTATTGAAAGCTTCAGGTGTATTTTGTGCCTGATGAAGGTACTGTACAATAGAGGGGAGTGTTATTTTGTTTAATTAGCGTGAACTAAATACTTAACAAGAACAAGTTACAAGAAAAGTGTTTTTAGCTTACAGTTTAAGATTTTTAGTCCATGGTTGGCTGACTCCAGTGTTCTTGTCCCTAGGTGTGGCAGAGCATCATGGTGGAAGAAAGTTGCTCAGTTCATGATAGCCAGGACACAGAGAGACCTCCACTCATCAAGAACAAAATATAAATCCCAAAGGCATGCCACCAATAACCTACTTCCTTCAGTTACACCCTACCTGCCTATAGTTACCACCCAGTTAATCAATTCAAGTGGATTAATCCATTGATTTGTGTATAGCTTTCATAATCTAATCATACCATCTCTGAATATTCTTGCATTGCCTCACACATGAGTTTTGGGGAAGCAACTCATATCCAAACCATAACATTGAAATACTACCTAAGTCTTCCCAATGAACATTTTGTTTAGTGAAGGAAACAATGAACAAATATGTTCTTGGCTGATCAATCCATATTAAATTAGTCATAGATTAGATTTTAAGAAGTCAGGGACATATTGGATATGCATATCTCTGAATTGGTAATTAAGGATATGTAAGTTAATTGCTTGCTCTAACACAAAATAACAGACCATTATATTGACTTTTTTCATTGTTCATTTCCTATATTTTTATCAAAATGTTTCTGAAACTTAAGAAGAGAAAAATTGCATTGTATCAGAACTATGCTAGACCTTATCTCACATTCCAGGAAATGTATGTCAGAGTTCTGCCAACTCTAAAGTATTTACACTGTAATTATAAAATTAGGGATCACAAAGTCTACCAGGGTAGTGTGTGGACACAGTAGGCCCACTATTATTGAAAGAAAGGAGAGAAATTTATGTATTATTTGACCTCTATTTATGTCCCACCATAAACAGTGATTTATGATAACTGTTGAATACTCAGTTACCAATGTCCATTTGTATCCTGAGTCCAAACTTGAAATATTGGATATTCCCTTTTTCCTAATGTACAACTACACAGAAAGTGGTTGTAGATTCCTCTGGATAAAAACTAAAGAATAAATCCCTTATGCACTTGCCATTGTGTTACAGAGTTCTCCCTTATAAGCACCCAGGATCTTCTTTAATCAATGGATTGTGAACTGTCTCACTTTCCAAATCTGGGCATGAAGTCATTACTTTCTATTAGAGAAGCTGGTCTCACCCTCACAATCATTCATCCTTGATTATTTTTGATTGTATGGAATGAGCAATGTCTTTTTTGATTGCCCATCAATATTCCCCTTGGGAACAGTAAATATTAAACACTTCTATAGGCCTCTGCAGGTTAGGCTGTACAAGGTTCCTTTCCTTTTCCTTTCTTTTTTTGTAATGGGGATTGAAATCAGGGGTACTTTATCACTAAGCTATGTCCCCAGTCCTTTTCAACTTTTATTTTCAGACAGGATATCACTAAGTTGCTGACAGTCATGCCAAGTTCCTAAGGCTGGTCTCAAACTTGTGATGCTCCTACCCCAGCCTCCAAGTTGTTAGAATCACAGGCATGCTCTGCCACACCCAGCTACAGGCTACGATGCTTACCTTGATTCTTTTCTTTTCTTTATTATTATTAATATTATTATGGTATTAGCACTTATTACTTGTATAAATTAATGGATTTTACTGTAGAATTTCCATTCATGCATATAATGTCCTTTAAGCATATCCACCCTTTCTCCTACCTTCATTACCTGATCAAACGCCCTTTTCTTCCCTAATAGTCCCATTTCTACTTTCTTTTTTTAAATTTATTTTTAATGCATTTCAAGTCACCCTTTCTAATTTCACATCTTTTTTTTGCCCTAGATTTCACATTTGAGTGAAAACATGTGCTACCTGTCTGAGTCCAGCTCATTTCATATAACATACTGATGTTGAGTCCACGTTGCTTGGTTACTGTGTGTGTGTGTGTGTGGTACATGGGATTGAACCTAGGGGTCTCACCCATGCTAGGCTAGTACTCTACCACTTAGCTACATCCCTAGGTCCATCTTGCCTCTTATTATTGCAATTGTGCCCACCACACTTCTGATAAGAAAATACCTCTACTTTATATTTATTAATTTGAAATTCCATATTTTTCACTGATTATCATGGTAAGTTCTATAAAGATATCTCATATATTCTTCTTTGAACGTCTGATAGAACTTGGCTAAGAATCCATCCAATTCTGGACTTTTCTTTGTTGGTAGGCTTTTGTTGTCATCTTCACTTTCATTTTCACCTTTAATTTTAGAGGACATTCACAATTGATCCTTAACAAGACATATGCCACAACAATGCATTTCTTCTCTTTCTCTTATTAATGGAGTATTTTTTCAGAAATCCTACAAAATAGAGATACCTGGAGGGTTTTCTGGTATTTTTTATATCCACACAAGCATGCCCACTTTTCTGAGCCTCTGATTTTTTTGTCCACTGTTTTCCAGGTAAGTTCTGCCATTTCTGCTTCATTTTATGAGAGCCAAAGGTTTTATTTCAAGCCTACAAATGGCAACTTAGTAGTATATCAGCATCATATCCTTTAGTCCTTACTCCTTGCCAAGTTATTAAATCTGATATTGAAGAAGTGTGCCCATATATTGATTCACTCTTCCTTATCATCATATTTTGTCTCATTTGAACCATAACCCATGTGCTCTACATACACACACATGCATGATGCATGTGTGCATGCGTGCGTGCATGCACACACACACACACATACACACTTCCTTAACTCTGGTTGGTATGAGTTGGCAAGATCTTGCAGCAATTTCAGTGTTCAGCAAACTTTTTTCTTTGGAAGACCAAGCAATTTTTCAAATGGTTTATGTTGTAATTGACTCTAATTAATGTGTTTTATTTATTTATTTTATTTATTATAGTTCTGGGGCACTTGAACAGATACAGAAGGAACAGACCTTACCTTTAAGAGTCCTCTGCATCTATTGAGACAATCATGTGATTCTTGTCTTTAAAGTCTATTGATGTGGTGAACTACATTTACTGATTTCCATATGTGGAACGAACCCTGCATTCTTGGAATGAAACCCATTTGATTATGATGTACTATCTTTTTAATGTGTGCTTGTATGAGATTTGCCAGAACTTTATTAAGAAATTTTGCATCTATGTTCATCAGGGATATTGGCCTGAAGTTTTCTTTCCTTGATGTGTTTTTGTCTGGGTTTGGTATCAGGGTGATGCTACCTTCATAGAATGAGTTTGGAAGGGTTCCCTCCTTTTCAGTTTTAGGGAATAATTTGAAGAAGATTGCTGTTAGTTATTCTTTGAAAGTCTGGTAGAACTTGGCTAAGAATCAGTTCAATTCTGGGCTTTTCTTTGTTGGTAGGCTTTTGATGTCATCTTCACTTTCATTGCTTGAAACTGATCTGTTTAAATTTTTGATGTCCTTCTGGTTCAATTTTGGTAGGTCATATAGCTCTAGAAATTTGTTAGTGTCTTCAAGATTTTCTGTTTTATTGGAGTATAAGTTTTCAAAATAGTTTCTTATTATCCTCTGTGTTTCAGTGGTGTCTAATGATATTTTCTTTTTTTATCACATTTAGAAATTTGAGTTTTCCTCCTTTATCTTGGTTAGCACGCCTATTTTCCAGGCATTTGACAAAACACAGCATCCATTCATGTCTAAAATACTAGAAAAACTATGGATAGTATGAAAATACCTCAATGTTGTAAAAACTACATGCATTAAATCAAAGGCCAACATCATTCTAAGTGGAGAAAAACTGAAAGCATTTCTTCTAAAAACTGGAACAAGTCAGGGATACCTTCTTTCACCACTTCTATTCAACTTAGTTCTTAAATATGTAGCCAGAGAAATTAGACAAAAGAAAGAAATTAAAGGGATACAAATAGAAGAAGAGCTCAAACTATCCCTATTTTCTGATGACATGATCTTATATTTAGAAGACCCAGAAAACTTGTAGAACTCATAAAAGTAGCAGGATATAAAATTAACACCCATAAATAAATTGTGTTTGTATACACTGGTGATAAATCAGCCAAAAGAGAAATTAGGAAAACTATCTCATTCACAAAAGCCACAAAAGTAAAATACTTGGGAATCAATTTAACAAAAGAGATGAAAGATCTCTACAATGAAAATGACAGAATACGAAAAAAAGGCACTGAAGAAGACCTTAGAAGATGGAAATATCTCCCATGTGCTTGGGTAGGTAGAATTAGTATTATGAAAATGGCCATACCACCAAAGCACTATACAGATTTAATGCTATTTCTATTAAACTCCAATGACATCCTTCATAGGAATGAAAAGCAATCATGAAATTCATTCAGAAAAATAAGAGTCCCAGAATAACCAAAGCAAGCCTTAGCAAGAAAGGTAAAGCAGGAGGCATCACAATACCAGGCCTTATTGTACTACAGAGCTAGTATACAGAGCTAACAAAAACAGCATGGTATTGGTGCCAAAATAGACATGAAGACCAAAGGAATGTAAAGACACAGAAGCAAACCCACATAAATACAGTTATCTGATATCAGACAATGGTGACATAAACATTCATTACAGAAAAGATAGCCTTTTCAACAATTGGTGCTGGGAACCCTGGAAATCCACACATATTAAAATGAAATTTAACCCCTATCTCTCAGCCTGCACAAAACTCAATTCAAAGTAGATCAAAGACCTAGGCATAAGAACAGAAACCCTACGTCTCCTAGAAGAAAATGTAGGCCCAACACTCCAGTATGTCAGCTTAGGAACTTAACAGGCACTTCACAGAAATATGAATGTGAGCAAATATATGAAAAAATGTTCAACAATTCTAGAAATTAGAAAAATGCAAATTAAAACTACACTGAAATTTCATATCACTCCAGTCAGACTTGCAACAACCAAGAATATAAGTAACAATAAATGCTGGCGAGGATGTAGGGAAAACTTTCACTGATACATTGCTAGTGGGACTGCAAATTGGTCCAACTACTCTGTAAATAAGTATGGAGATTCCTCAGAAAACTTGAAATGGAACCATAATTTCACCCAGTTATCCCACTCATTGGCATATACCCAAAGGACTTAAGAACAGCATACTACAGTGATGCAGCCACATCAACGTTTATATCAGTTCAATTCACAATAGATAAGCTATGTAACCAACCTAGGTGCCCTTCAACAGATGAATGGAGGAAGAAAATGTGGTATATAAACACAGTGGGATATTACACAGCTATAAAAAATGATATTTGCCTGAAAATGTATGCATCTGATGACTATTATGCTAACTGAATCTGATATATGAATGCTAACACAGAACAAGGGAGGCAGGGAAGAATAGAAGTTCAGTGAATTAACAAAAGAGAATGAAGGGAAGAGAGTTATGAAATAGGAGAGTTAGTAGCATGAATCTGACTTAACTTTCCTATGTACATATATGAATACACCAAAGGGAATCTCTATATCATGTACAACCACAAGACAGAGATCCTAATTAAAATAAGATGTACTCCATCTTTGTATAAATATGTCAACATATACTCTACTGTCATGTATAACTAAAAAGAACAAATTAAAAAATGAAGAGTCCTTTGCATTGTCTTTCAGCAAAGTAGTAAGCTAACCTTCAGAGTGGACTATTTTAGTAGATGCAGAAGATTGAAGATAACATGGTGATTTAAGATTTTCATGTTCACAATGCAAAAGTCTCAGCCCCAAATCCCAAGCTCTGAAATCACAACCTTTCCCAGTAAAGGTCCTGACTTTGGCATTTCAGATTTGCATTGGATGAAAATTCAACAGTCTTCTGGAGTGTTGACTGTATTATAATTAAGTACTGGGCCTGATCATCACCATTTTATATATTTTAGTTTCAGGAGATGATCTTTTCTATATGCTGTTAAGGAAACCCTCTAACTTTCAAATTTCAATTTATACTGTTAATTAATAACCTTCAGCCTTTCATTGTCTTTCTTCAGTGCATAGATACAGCCATCTGATTCAAAACTTCGTGCAATTACTCTTCCTCACTGCTCCCCCAAAACTTTTAAAATACCTAAAATATCCTGCCCCCAGGCTATTTTTTTCCTTCAGTATTTAGTCCCAGGTAGTTCAGTATCAATGGAAATTTTATTGTACAACAATCACAAGCCAGAGGCTGTCAGTCATTCATCTACTACCATTACTCAAAACATTGTAGAATCTGTTCCTAAGACACTTCCAATTGTTATATGTTATATTCTTCAAGAAATAGATTTTAGTATTCTCAGATCTGCATGTAGGAGTTTATTGCATAACAAAAATTATGAGTGGGGGAAGGAAGCAGGATTGGGCAAAGAGAGATAAAAGATTGTGAGAAAGTTGCAACAAAAACCTCAGTTGATTTTATGGTAAACTCTGAACTATAATAGTAATTCAGAGTTCTCCTTCCTTGAGACAAGGGAGCCTGACAGTTATGCCCCATTATTGACTAGTCATTGAATGTGGATGGATTCCATGTAGGAAACATGAACTTCAGTGTGACTTTTTTGTGCCTAAGAACAGTTTTCAGAAAGTATTCAGGTGAGAGCCATCAGTCACAAACACCCCAGAGATCCAGGGTCATTACTTTCTCATCCTGAAGGGGAGATAGAGACAGATTAGCCTGAACTCACTAAAATTTCCTAAAGATTTACAACATTACAGAGATGATAAGGATGCTTTAGGATTTAACACAATGAAATAGCTTACAATGGTGATTTTAAGAAATACTGTAACTTTAAAGGAAAGCTAATTTTAGAGCAGGTGGTATATGTAATCATCTTTAACCAGGATAGAGTGCCCTGCTCACATTTAAAACAGGCCAATGTCCCTAACAACTTTGTACATTGCAAAATCCTCAATATCATGTAAAGTATAATATGAACCTATAGTTGTCATTTGTAGGGCTTGTACTGGATTTTACTTGGATTTTTATAAAAGTTTTTGCTGGAAAAAAAAGTCCTCCTCTTGATTATCATATTCCAAAGAGGTTCTTTGCCTACCCAGGCAGATAATAGTGCCCTCCTTAAAGCATTTCTTGCACCCTTTCTTCTTGCAGTTAACATATTTCAACTCATCATACAATATCCACTAGCTATGTGTAATGATTTTCTGATAAATGGTTATTAAAATGTCTGAGAGAGGAGATTATAATATTTAAAAAGAAAAATTTAGAAAAAAATTGATAAACTAGACAAACTTTGCTCTTTATCAGTTGAATATATAATTAAGGAATTAGCCTTATTATTTAATAGAGCAAGGTAGTCTACCATATCTTAAGAACAAGTAGAAAAAGGAAATAAAAGTTAATTTTAATGTGTGTGAATAATAGAATCCTAAATTGTTCCCATAAAACAAAAAAAAATCCACTATTTGTCTTTATGTTTTCTTAGTTCAAATATCTCTCAAATATTAAATAATTTGAAAAATCCTTGCTATGGCAATATGGTTATTCAAGTGAAAAATTAGCACTTTAAGGGACTTCCAAGCCCACAATGAAATGTTTCTTATAACAATCTCTTCACCGTTAAATTGGATTCACTTTCAAGTCAGTCTCCTTTCAGGCAAAATTACCACATGTAATTAGCTTACACAGAGACTTGCTGTCACTTTATATACAAAGTATATTCTTACTGGAAGGGTCAGAAACCCTCATAATTATAATTGCAAAAGATTTCACTAATGATAATAATACTCTTGTCTTTAATAGGACTGAGTTTTCGTTTCAACTAAGGTCTAGCAACCCAAGTGATAATGTATGGTTGGGAATGGGATAGGCACAATTGAGTACTTTTGTGAAACAAACTATACCTGACCCACTCCTCTATAAATCATCACATTCAGAATGGTTTGTTACAGATTACTTTTTTTCTCCCTTCCTATACCTTGAATTATTTCCAAAATCAATAAACAATAACTACAAAAAGTCCAGAGCAGCTGATCACAAGTGTTCTTAAACTTCTGACTAGGATAAAAATTCCTTGGGATTAATTAACATCAATAAATTAAATATTTCATGATGAAATAATACAAATCATGAAAACAGCAGTGTAGGTCTAGAGGGAAAATAACACTGCTAAATGAAAACAATATTTCTGAAGCAGGTCATACCTAAATTGGGATGTGTAAGACTTAAAATAAAAAAACTCTATGAAGGCAGTAAAAATCATATTTTTCTAGGCAACAAAGGATATCTTCTAAATATTTCCACTTTGGGGGACTTATAATTACTTTTAAAAATTAACATATATTTAAAATGAAACAGAGAGAAACATAATCATCTGTACAATTTGAATGGGAGCAAACACATAAATATAAGAGTGATGATGTCATTTAATAGAAATAAGTATACCTTAAAAGAATGACATATTTACAAGGAGAAATAATGTTGGTAAGTTAAAGAAAATAACACTTTTCCACAATTTATTACTGGGATGGCCCATGCTGCCAAATCTATGCAAAGCATTGATGGCCACAATGTCTGATTGTTAGAAGAGCCACCCAGGATGTTATGGTTTGGATGTAAGGCATCTCCTAAAAGCTCACATGTGAGACAAAGCAAGATGGTTCAGAGGAAACTGATTGGGTTGTGAGAGTCTTAACCCAATCAGTGATTAATCTCCTGATAGAGATTAACTAAGTGGTATCTGAAGTCGTAGGGTATGGCTGGAAGAGGTGGGAATTAGGGTGTGGCTTTGTTGTATATATTTGTATCTGGAGAGTGGAGTCTCTCTCTTTGCCTCTTGATCACCATGATGTGAGATGCTTCCCTCTGCCACATACTCCACCATGATGGTCAATCTGATCTCAAGCCACGAAAAATGGAGCCAGCCTTCTATGGACTAAGATTTCTGAAACTGTGACCTCTCATAAAATTTTCCTCCTGGGCTGGGATTGTAGCTCAGCAGTACAGCGCTTGCCTCACATGCATGAGGCCCTAGGTTCGATCCTCAACACCACATACAAAGCAATAAATTAAAGACATTGTGTCCATCTACAATTGAAAAAATATTTTTAAAAAATTTTTCCTCCTCTATAATTGTGCTACTCTGGTCCTTTAATTATAGCAGCAAAAAAGCTGACTAAAACACAGGCTCACATGTTTACTTCTACATTCCAAAACACAATCTTGCACACGTTCTTGGTAGAAGCTATTCACATGACATTATATATATGACATTTATATATATGTAAATTCTCAATGTGAAATGAAACTTTAAGAAACTATCAGATTGGAAAGGGCATTTACAAAAGATGTTGGGCAGCCTAAAATTACAAAGTTCCTCTAGGGCAGAAAAGATGATTTTGAAGTCAATCATAAATTAAAGTTTCTCAACAAGACCTATATAGGAATCTTAGGAAAATACAGTTCATATAGGAATAGGAGGATAGAGGATTTCAGGAAAAGGCTGTTCACTAAAAAATGTGAACAAACTGTGATGATATATAGGGCGGATGAATGGAAGACAATTGATGAAAAATAGGTAAAATGATTTAAGAGCAGTAACCCTTAATTATCTAAAAATTGACATTATGATATCTCTAATGGAGAAATTAGGAAATATAAGAACATTTATATAATTTTTAATTATAAATTTTTAGACCATAGAACAAAGTAGAAGATATGATAAGAAGATGGAATTATTGGCTTCAGGGTTTCTTTTAAACTTTAGTGTATTATTTGTCTTTTAAATCTAACTGCATGCAATGCTTTAGTAAAAAGATATTTATAGCAACATCACACAAAATTTATATCAAACACACAATCTGTCACAATTTGATACAAAAAAATCATAAAACTCTAAAATATTAGTTCAATTAATTACTATTATTTTAGATCATGTGCTCATCACAGCTTTTCCCCAAATGTATTCATTTCATTGATTTAAAAATATATATTTAATATAATGTCATGATTTTCATTTATCATTACAGCCCAAGAAATAATGTGTTTAACCTGTCTATAATCAGAATATTTAATATCATTTCATCAAGCATATGTTCTTCAAACTATTTAACTATTACATTATCTTTGATGAACAAATTTATAGCCAATGCTCATCATTATAATGAAATACTTTTGTATGCATTATTTTTGTATTCTTTACATTGTACATTTACCATAAATGAGCATTAACATGTCTGAGAGAAGAAATTGTATTTTTAAAAAGAAAAACTCAGAAATATTAATAAAATGAACAAACATTTCCCCTTCTTGGTTGAGTATTTAATTTAGGAATTAACTTCATCCTTTAATGGAGTGAGGTGGTCCATCTTACCTGAAGAACAAGTGGGAAAAATAAAACAGGAGTTTAATGTGTAGAAATAAGTCCACTACTAAATTGAAACCTACATGATATAGGAATAGAAGGATAGAGGATTTCAGGAAAAGGCTGTTCACTAAAAAAACTGAACAAAATGTGATGATATATGGGGAGGATGGATGGAAGACTATTGATGAAAAATAGGTGAAATGATTTAAGAGCAGAAAGCCTTAATTATCTAAAAGCCAAATAATGAGAAATATGAGTAATAAATATATTATCTTATCTAACAAAATTTTTAGAGATTCCTAAATATTTACTCCCATTCACACAGTTTATGCACCAAGCAACAGAGCCCTAAATAAATGAAGAAAATATTGACAGAAGTAAATGGAGAAATATACAATTTTACAGTAGTAGCAGGATACTTTAATGCCCTGCTTTCAATAAAACAGAACATTCAGACAGAAATTCATAAGGAAAGAGGACATAAACAATACTATAAAACAATTAGAACTTTTTTTCACTATACATCTGTGAAATACTACATCTAAAGGGAGTAAAATGTTCTTCTAAAGCACGCATAGAACATTCTCCAAGAAAGACCAAAAGTTAAGTCACAAATAAGACTCAGTAAATATGAAAGCATTGAAATTTTATAAAATATCTTCTCTACAATAGAATAAAGCTAGAAATTTTAAAAAAAAGAAGCCTGGAAATTTCACTTACATATTAGAAATAAAATAATCTTGCACAAACAATGGGTCAAAGAAGATATCAAAAGGAAATTTACAAAACATTTACATGTATGAAAAAGAAAACACAGTAGCCGGGCACCGTGGTGCAAGCCTGTAATCCCAGCACTTAGGGAGGCTGAGACAGGAGAATTGCGAGTTCAAAGCCAGCCTCAACAATAGCAAGGCACTGAGCAATTCAGTGAGACCCTGTCTCTACATAAAACACAAAATAGGGCTGGGGATGTGGCTCAGTGGTTGAGTGCCCCTGAGTTCAATACCTGGTACCAAAAGGAAAAAAAAAAAAGAAAGAAATAAAACACAGTATACTAAAATATATGGGATGCACTGAAAACAGTACTCAGAGAAAATTTTATAGAAGTAAATATAGAAGGAAAGGTTTCACAACAATACTTTAAAGAACTAGAAAAAGAATAGTAAGCTAAAACCAAAGATAGCAGAATAAAGAGAATAAAAAGGTAAGAACAAAGAAAATAGATAATATAAAAATAGATAGGGGGCTGGGATTGTAGCTCGGCGGTAGAGCGCTTGCCTCACATGTGTAAGGCCCTGGGTTTGATCCTCAGCACCACATACAAAGCAATAAAATAAAGACATTGTGTCCATCTACAACTAAAAAAACAATATTAAAAAAAAAATAGATAGGGCTGGGATTGTGGCTCAGTGGTAGAGCACCCGCCTCGCATGCGTGAGGCACTGGGTTCGATACTCAGCACCACATACAAATGAATAAAATAAAGATATCTGACCATCTACAACTAAAAAAATTTTTTTTAAATAGATAAAACAAAAACTAATAGTTTATTCATTGAAAATATGATTAAAATTAATATTTACTGGACTAAGGAAAAGGAAAACAAATTTCTAAAATCAGAAATGAATGTAGGAATAAGTGCTGTGGGCTTTACAGAAACAAAAGGGACTATAATAGAATACTATATATGATCCTAGGATAAAAAATTAGTTACCCTAGATGAAATGAACAAATTCAAAGAAACACATAAATTGTTATATATGAACCATCAAGGAATGAAAGGTCTGAACAGATCCTACAACAAGATTCAGTCAGTAAATCAAAATACTCCCAACAAGGAAAATCTCATCAAAAGACAGTTTTCCTGGAAAATTCTGCTGAATGTTTAAAGAAAAATGAACATCAACACTTCTCAGTTTCTTTCAATGTATAAAAGAGGAAGGAATACTTTCTAACACATTCTATGAAGCCATTAATTATCCTGGTACCAAAGGTACACAAATATTTAAAAACTACACAATGATATATTTTATGATTATACATGCAAAAAGCCTTATCAAAATACAAGCAAATATCCAGAAGAATATTATATAGATTTTACATGACAGCCAAGATTTACCCAAATGTTCAGGATGTGGAGAAAATGAAACTGTCATGAATTGCTAGTAGGAATGTAAAATGTGGAAAACAGTATAGTTGTTTCTCAAAAAGTTGAACATAGAATTCCTGTATGCCCTAGCAATTTATTCCTACCTATGTAGTCAATAGAATTGAAAATAGGTATGCAAGCAAATGCATGCACATGCATGTTTATAGCACCAATGTTCATAATACTCAAAGGTATAAACAATCCCAAATTTCAGGAAAGTATGAACAAATTGTGATACATCCAATCTAATCTAAACAAATTTATCTAAATAAATTGTGATACATAAAATGTAATATCAGTTCATCCACAAAATGGATACATTAATGTATGCTGCCACATGTAGGATCCTTGAAAGCATTTCTGTAATTAAAACAGTTTAGATGCAAAGATCACATTATATTATTTCACTCTTATGAATCATTTAGTATAAGTAATTCCATAGACACAATAGTAATCATTGTCAGGTACTGGGAGAAGGGTGAACTAGGGAGTGATTACTTAATGTATGTAGGGCTGCTTTGGGGGGTTATTAAAACATTTTGGAAACAGATAAGAAGTGATGTATGTAGAAAATTGCACATTTTAAAATGATGAATAATTTTATGCAAAGTTAGTTTTATATCAATTTAAAATGTGCTGACGTTTTTATTCTTTCAGATTAATTCA
Source organism: Geosciurus inauris (assembly GCA_004024805.1). Classification (NCBI taxonomy): domain Eukaryota; kingdom Metazoa; phylum Chordata; class Mammalia; order Rodentia; family Sciuridae; genus Geosciurus; species Geosciurus inauris. The sequence continues at coordinate 801 of PVHX01022381.1, read as the reverse complement.
AGAGTTTTGCCAAATTGCTTCCCCTAAGTATATGAGTATATTTTTAGAAATGAATTAAAATTATATGTTGGTTATGTAAATATTAACATATTTTCTCTTCCATAATTAGTCTTCCCATCCAAAAATATGGTACATTTCTTCATTTTTTCAAGTATTCTTAATATTATCATAAATTTTATTTAACTCACCACAGCTAAAACTTGTTTTTCTCATTGCAGTTTTTCTAATATAAAGAGTTTAATTGGTAATTTGCTAATTTTTAAATTTGTTTATTATCCAGAAATCAAAAAGGATGCCATATAACTTACCTATGTGAGGATCACAATGATGAATAACACTAAAATATTAAGAAAAAGATTGTTGTTCAGATCATACTCACTGTATTAAAAATGTCTAATAATAATTGAATCTGTCAAGAGGTCTAGAGTATGGAGATTATGATTAGTGGTACTAACCTACAGACAAATGGCTATTCACCAAATACTAAAAAAAACCTCATGTCAATTTAAATAAAAAGAGAAATTCTATTTCCCCATAAAATACAGAGTTTCAATGTACAGTAAATGCAGAAAGATTGAAACATATTTCTCTCATGTCATTAAGATTCAAGTCCTTGTCCATATTTTTATTCTGCCATCTTGACCACTTTGGATTCTGTCTCTTGGCTAGTTCCAGGATGCTATCAAAATATAAGACTTTAGCAGAGAAACTATTCTATCACTTTGGTCTCTGTAAGAATGAGTAAACTTTCTCCAGCAATTAACACATATGCACATATTCTCAGTACAATTACGTGGCTGG
>PVHX01022380.1:0-27819 GCA_004024805.1 Geosciurus inauris | reverse complement strand
GACTTCCATGGTATGAAAGTCAGACTAAAGGAGAGAGAGCTCTAATTCTTGTTTTTAGGAGACAGGAGCATCTAAATATGTTTGTGATAGTATGTTCAGAGGAATCAAAATGATTTAAATGTTTTTTGTTTGGTACTGGAGATTGAACTCAGGGGCACTCGACCACTGAGCCACATCCCCAGCCCTATTTTGTGTTTTATGTAGAGACAGGGTCTCACTGAGTTGCTAAAAGCGCCTCACCATTGCTGAGGCTGGCTTTGAACTCACGATTCTCCTGTCTCAGAATTCTTTCATTCTTAAGAGAGAAGGATGCTTCCTCTTCTTCAAGGAAGAAGGAAATTCTATATTATTTTCATTTTATGAATGAATTGATATACACAATATTAATCAATTTATTCAATGTTCCAAAATATGGAAGTGGGAGAAACGAAAATAGACTTGAAAGGATCAGTTCTTAACTACTGTATAATGCTGCTTTGATGAACTCACTTAGGCGTCCTTATTTTATTTCATAGAACCCACTGCTTATCATTCACAACATCCATCAAAAGTTATAATTATACATCCAGTTTTTCTCTTGTTGATATACTATCTACCTTTCTTTGTGGCCTTTGGTTCCTTATAGACTGAGTTCTGTCTACATATGCAATTTTTAGCACAGAGAAAAATCATCAAAAGGATAGGTTGGCTCTGTGAAGGAGGAAAGGAGATAAAGAAGGAAGAAAGACAGGAAGAGAAGGAAAGAAAGGAAGGAGGAAGGAAAGAGAAATTGATGCACAAAAAGCATTTCAAATTTTTCTTTGTCTGATATTATCACCATTTTTCTAAGCTAAACATTTGCTTTTAGAGTGTTTTTGATACCCTATTAACCTAAGCAACTTTGCTCACTCTCAGGGGGACACATTTATAGGTATTTTTTGCTCCTATTTATTGCTGTCTACACTTAAGTAGCCTCAGCTCTGTTTCACCATCTAAATACAATTGATTGTGATTATATATGTAGTCATAAAAGCAAAGATCTTATATGTTCTATTAAATGCATAGTGCCGCAGTACCTGTTCAGCTTGACATTACCCGCTTATCTTGCTTCTTGTCCTGGCAGGTAGTGCCCAGAATTATTTGATGATTTCCACTCATCCATGTGAGAAACTGTCATAACAGTATTGGATTCAGTGTAGAAAATATATTATTTTATAAACTACTTAAAGGTATGAAGGGGAATTAATTGTGATATTTTAAAAAAGCAATATATAGATAGATGCATAAGAAAGTAGAAACTAAAAATAAAAACAAGATAAAGAGGCAAGACTTTGGAGGTATCAAAGCAAGAATATCTTTTCACTAGTCAATGACATTTTTCTCATTATTATTAACAGTCCAACCCCTCATTGTTATTCTTTTCTTTTAATTTGAGTATATCTTTTGCATCTGTTACACTGTAGCTACCTTAATAGAAAATGCTAGGATAGTGGTCAGGTCTCAGGGGAAAAGGCTTACCATATGTATTTTAGGGGTTGTTTCTTAGTTGTGTTAACCTGAGGGCCTGGCATACCTGCGCGGCAAGTGGGAGGAGCTAATTAACAAGGAGGAATTCGGTTGCAGTGCAGGGGCTGTGTCAATGAAAGAAGGCATTAGAAATGGAAAACCTGAGCTCTGTTTATGTACTATGACTTGAAACGCATTTAAATAAAATAATTAAATTAAAAAAAAAGAAAGAAGGCATTTTAGGTGCTTCTGAGAGTAGAAAGATTGGAGGAAATGAAGATAAGCCTAAAACAAATTTTAGAAGTGATTTATCTGTATACTTCCTTTAGGAAAACTTAAGAATATTTAAATTATTCTATGCAATCTCTGAGTTCAGGTTATTCTCTCCTCATTGGTCACTCTGCAGAATTTAGACCATGAAGGAAGTAAAGAGCTTTATGTGTCCTATTCATAGTTCTATATATTCCTATTTTGTATAAAGCACATATACTTAATTTTTTTGACTCAATGCATGTCTTGAAAGTAAAGAAGAGTGAGAATGCAGACTTGAAAAGAAGGACATCAATATGAAATGACTTATTTGTGGTTTTATTTAGATTATCTCACAAAACAACTGCCTTCCATTGCAGACTCTCAGCAGATAATCAATAAATTCACACAATAAAGGATGATCATTAAGACAGAATGTATTAATTCATTTAAAGCACAATAAATGTACAATTACAGAAAAATAAGAATTTTATCAACCTCTATTAATCAAAAGTGAAGTAAAGAAATTGAAGCAAATTAACCCTTGTTGGGGTAAAATTTAAATTGACACTAAGAAGCTACATGCCCAGTCCACATAGACACATGTTGAAATCTTATATGTATTGAAAACTTTGTGTGCTGTGTTGCTTTCTAGTATCAATTGACACTGTCTCACGAATTTTTCTCCTTTATCTTTAGAGGAAAAAGAATATTTACCAGGTTACAAAGATTATAATAAAAATGTGGCTGAATCCCAATGCATTTACTATCTGAGACCAGACTTGTCCCTTAAAACCTTGTGACTAGTTCCAAAATTTGTAGAATTAAGTTTGTCAAACACACTGCTGAAGCTATCCTCCACCTCTTTGCAAATCAACAGTCTATATTAATTGAAAATGACCAAAACCTATATATTAGTGAAGATATTCAATTACTGTTTTCTTTTTGGTTATTGTTTTGGGTCTGTCTTTTAATTATCCTATAGATCAATGGCTAGCAACTAATAACCAAATAGACTATATTTTAAGCTATAAAAGAGTGTTTGCAAAACTGTTTAGACAGCACGATTTTCCAAAGCACAGACTCTAATATTCAATTGCTCCTGTCTAACACTGATGGATACCATGACTATTAAGGGATTCCAGAATGATGTGTGTGTGTTTGTGTGTGTGTGCACCAAAATAATTCAGATTTTGTTTTGTTTGGTTTGGTTTGGTAATTGGGGAATTTACCCTCAAAGCACAGAAATACAGCTTTGTCTTCAGTGAGATTTGAGCACAATTGTTACTGTATGGTTATTCTGATGCTCAACAACAGAGACTCTGAAATCCAGCACCATTAGGGCCAGTGTCCTATTTTTCTAATTTGTTTCTTTTTGATCCATGTATGACATTCATTCATTTACTCAACATACCTTCTTAAGTCACATTAAGTATCAAATATTGTTCTAATCACACTGAATACAATAAATAAAATAAATCACTTTACCATAGTAAGTTCAATCTTTGATGGAAAAGAAAAACTTGAAAATGCTTTATATAACAGAATGCAACTTGAGAGATATTTAAGTCAAAGAAGATACGACATTCTTTCAAGGAACAGAGCTAACTTTTGAACTGAGTCTTAAGAACTAAGTAGGAATTTTGTAAAGAAGCAGAATAAAGCACTGTTAAGAGGAAAAAGAATATGTGATTCTTTGCAGGCATTAACACAGCATGGAATTATTGAGGACCTGGGTTGCTTCTAATTCCTTAATGAATAGTCAAGTCCATGGATATCATTTACTCTGTTTTAACATTATTTTAAAAATTCTTAGAAAATACTGAGCCAATGTTCGAATATTCCAAAAGTTTAAGACAATATTTACTTACCTATGTAATAATATAGTGATGTGATGGAAAACACATAAAAAGACTTAGCAATATGGAATAGTATTTATAATTACAAGTTATGAGATGTTTAAAGGGGGAGGCAAGTGAGAAAGCAAGAAATGTGAAGTCTATGGAAGAACTTTGAGGATAGGTGGGATTTTAGTGAATGACATTGTCAGTGAGGTACGCTCAAGCAGGGCTACCCTGTTGTACAGTTTCACAATATTAAAAAATATCAAATTGAAATTTTGCTCCAAGGAGAACAATTAGCATAGACTAAAGTGGCAATGTCAATACATCTTACTTCCTGGGCTTGTTCAACTCGGTATGCTAGCAGAAAAGAGTCCACAATACTCTGATTTTCCTCTCAAAGTCCAGTCTAAGATTTGCAATTTTGAACATCAGAGCTTGTTTAAAGCCTAAGATAGTCAATTCTTTCTTTGATTTTAGGATCAGGTCACCTTAACAGGGATTCTCATGAGAGTCCTGAAGGTCACTATCTTTCAGTGTCTTGGCTTTGCTGATCCAGCACTTAGAATTTTTATTTCCATTTTGAAACCAATAAATCAGCATATCTTGCCAGAGGAGTTTTAACCTCTTAAGATGCAATCAAATTGCTCAGTCAGAATGACTCCTGAAAATTGATCTGCACATGGCTAAGAGTGGAAAAGAACTTTCATGTATCTAAGGAATATATATTGCTAATTTAGAGGATAATGTTAGCTGGATCTTGCAGGATTGAGTAATGTTGTTGTAATTAGAAAAATCTCAGCTTATCTACACCAGACAGGGCACTAAATTGTCCATCAATAACTGGCCAATTGTTTATGTACAGTTGTGAAGATGAGAAAATGTTTATCTTTTCTCTACTCAACCTCTGCTTATTGGCTGAGTCTTGCAAATTAGACTGACAAAGGACAGATCAACAATAACAAAAAAAAAAACCCAGAACTTTATTAATGTATGCAATCATGCATATATATACACAAGGGAGTACTAGATCAGTAACTCAAAGAAGTAGTTATGATTTGAGGTTATATACTACATCTTAACAGAAGACCGATAAATTTTCAGAGAAGGGACAAGACAAAGGAAAATACTTTGAATTTCTAGGGACTGTAAATTGTGGGAAGAGAAGTAAATGGTGGAACTTATGGAAGATAAGGACTGTCTAGTGAAGCTTGTTATGTAGATTCCTCCTGTGCTATCTTTGTGTTGATAGGAGTGTTAAGTCCTTTCCAGTATTTAACTCTGTCCTTCTGGTATAAAGAGGAGGTAGGAAACCTTCAAAAAATGGATGACCTGCCTTTAGGCAAAGGGGAAAGGCCAGAGAGTTTTTCTGGTAGGTACTTTCTCAATTGCCTTCAGCTCAAAATAATCAGTATGTTCAAACAGCATATTTTGGGGTGGTATATTCTGCTACCTTTCATTAGATAACCATTGTAATTAATGTGTTTGTTGATATGTTGTTTAATATTTATCTTTTAGGTCATTTTAAATATTTACCATCTTTGATCAATGTTAAAAATCATAAGGCATAAAATTTATCTTTATGAAGTACCTCCTTTGGTGCTTTATATAACAGACTAAAGGCTTGAAAATTATTGGTTTTTCTTTCGTTTTCTTTTTGTTTTAATCACATAATTTTTGTCCTGAATTTTCTGACCTAGACAAATTGTGAAAAGATGATTTTCACCATAATTGGGTCTTCAAATAAAACAACTTACATTTCAGCACATTATTTTCATCATTCATTATGTTTCAAAATAGAAGCAATATATTATATCAAGGTATTGTTTGTCAACTTTCCTCATTCCAACCCTGCCCTGTTTCTTTAAACCAGGTTGTCCCAGACTCACAAGAAAATTGTAAAAAATATCATCTTATTGTTCTGCTTGAACATTGAGAATTAAGAAACAGCTACCAGTCATATCCAGGTGCAGTGGCACATGCCTATAATCCCAGCACTTTGGGAGGCTGAGACAGGAGAATCACCAGCCTCAACAATGGTGAGGCACTAAGCAACTCAATGAGACTCTGTCTCTAAATAAAACACAAAATAGGGCTGGGGGTGTGGCTCAGTGGTCGAATACCCCTGAGTTCAATCCCTGGTACCAAAAAAAAAAAAAAAGAGAAAGAAAGAGTCACCAATCTTGACACCCTACTTTCCCCTTTGATGAAGCAATATCTACCTAATTTAATCAGACTATCACAGAGATCAGAAAGGTAACATGTCCCAGATGTCCTGTTATTTAGAGGAAGGATTTTTATATACACATCTATATCAATCAGCATGGTTTTATCTGTACATTATTCCCTCAGCCCTTAACTTAGAAAACTGATTTTCAGCTTCATTGCTCAGAATCAAGTGAGCATAATGTCAGTGGAGTAATTGTGAGACTCAGATAAAAGAAGAACAAGTGAAATGAAACCACTAAAATCACTAAAAAATATCTGAAGCTTCTGAACATGAAGAATCAGTCTGCTATTAGGAAATCTAAGAATAGTACCATTTTTTTCTTGCAGGATTTAGCACTAATTTCTGCCCCTTTCAACTGCTGGAAGTCATGTAAAATGTAATCTGTGCCTGTTCTGCTAAAATGTTAAGGCAATTGGCATCCTTGTCTATCCCACTATAGAAAGAAATGCAACTTCTGTCCTTGTAAGTGGGGTAATTGGGTAAATGAAATGGAACAATCCTTGCCTTTAGAGTTTTGTGTTGTTATGAATAGAAAATAATAATTGGTTTTTTGGTGTTATCACCAGTTCGTGTAATGTTCAAATGCAATGATTTTTAAAATATAAATGGGTAAAGGGAATTGAAAAATGAAAAAAATCATTAACAGAGGGTGTTTGAGCAACTCTTGTAAAAGCTGCAATGCATTAAGTTGTAGTTTAATTTTTTTCAGTTTTCCTCAGAATGCTTAAGGGAGAATGGTAGGCATATTGGAGAAGAAAGGCTAAACTGTGCTAGGCATTTTGAATTAAAGTATTCTAAACTTCTCTACTTCTATTATTTTTTCATGGGCTTTATATAGCCCACAGGAGAAGGAAAGCAAAGAGTAGACATCCCCTGCTCCAAACTTCCCAGTTCTTACTTGCAACATCTTCAAGAATACTCAGTACCTTTGATCTCACTCCATAATTACGGCATAGGATTTTTCAAGAAGACAGGAAAAAGTTCAAAGAATGAACCTCTAATATTTATCCCAAATTTATTTTTGATCCTTTAAGAGCTACAAAAGTTCAAGCTGTTATTAGGAGAAGTTTTATTCTTATTCACATTTGTGAAATTTTTAAGGTAAAGAGAACATATATAGAAGAAAAATATAAGCTGGGGAACTACCTCTTACTGGTTCCAAGTCTACTGTGAAAATTTTAGTCATTGTATAAGCTAGTTGTTGTCAGGTAGCTAGTCAGCCACGAGAAAGTGGGTGGACATAGAACAATGAAGGGTAGTAACCGACATGGAAGATATTAGACAAAAGCCTTAAAGAAAATCCACAAGTCACAGGGATGAAATCACAGTCCTGTGGGGTAGAGCAGCATCTGGAGAATGGGAATCAAAATGTCCAGTTTCCCTAAGCCGCAGATAATTATGACTCCTTAGAAGAACTAGGATTCAGATCATAGTGAACCTTCTCAAAACAGGCCTGAACCCCAAACCATAGGTAATTAGGACCCCTTAAGGGCACTATTACTTGAATCCATGGAGAACCTTACTAAAGCATTTATAAAATGGGAACTGTGACATCCAATCTCCTCAGCCATGAATAATTATAACCACTTAAAAAGTACTATTGCTTCAAGAGCATGTCACAAACTATCCCTGTGACCACCTTTTTATATACTCCCCTTGTGACTAAGTCACTGAGACCCTCACAGAGGAAATTAGCTGAGGGCTACACAAAGAGGTAATAAACTGCTTAAACAGGTAGAAAGAAAAGGCAAGAAGAGAAGGATCAAAAATTCCTTATAAATCCCAGACCCTGTAAGATCCATGACATTCTGTTCAGAGATGGTCTGGTCCACTCAGTGCCTATACTGAAATTTAACTCTCTTATTCTCATTTTCACAAACTCCTGTCTGCTGCTATGTGCAACTTGCTTGAAATTCTTCCTACCGTATCACAAGAACCATTGACTGGGTACCCCCATGTCCCCTTTGCCTCCTTGAGTGGGTTTCCTCTGCAATGTTGTTAAACAATTGGTAGCTTTAAATCAGGCTTGGCAGGAAATTAACAAATATCATAAGTCTATTCCACAGTTTGCCAGGATCAATGCATACTAGAAGAGCTTCTAGAATAATGGTGATAGTCATCTTGACCTTATGGCCTTTAGTAAGAACACTCCACAGTAAGAAGGTTAGTGTTGCTACCTTGGATGTTTATCACAGAAGCTCAGAAAGACCATGAAAACCAGGATCACCCAGCAGGTGATAATGCAAGAAAAATGTTTAGAAGTTTTCCAAAATGATCTCTAATCATCCATGACTGATAACCATCTACTATGGTTTGGATGTTTTTGTTCCTCAAAAAAATAAAACCTCCTAGGTTTTATCAGACAAAAACCAGCCTGAACCTTTCAAAGGTCACTGCATAAAGCTCATACAGATAAGAGTTTAGAATCTACTTAGGAACTTACTCAGGTTCTAAGGGGAACCTGAGTAGATTTAGAATTGTATTTATGCTCATGAGAGAACAGTTACCTGACACACAACCAACACAGTTTTGAAATGATGGTTAACACTTTTGTGTTGCTTTCTATATAATGCATAGTTAACACACTTAATTCTCATAAGAACCTATGAAATACGAACTACTATTTTACAGATGCAAAAACAGAACAAAACAAAAATAAAATAATAACCTGATCCAGAGATGTTTTCGTTACCTTGCCTAACATTTCACATGGAATCTTGAATGTGAAAGGCTTTGAATCCAGCAGATCTGACTTGCCTAGCTAAGCGCTTAATTAGTGCAACAATGTTCTTCATAAAACCATAACATTTGTGCTTTTCAAAATGCTCCTTGTTATGAATATTCCAGTTCAAGCATTACTTTTACTAGAATGAACAGTGCATTAAACATTGTCATTCTTATTTGTAAAAAACATTAGTGAATATGCAAAGATTCTGACATTTGTATCAATTGCTATGATTATCATAGCCTCTCATATAAATGTGATATTAATCCAATGCAGTCTGATTTAAAAAATGATTAAGAATTTACTAAAAACCCTTAGGAACCATGAGAAATAAGAAAGTAGTATTTAACCTATGCACTAGAGAATATTGCCATAGAGGTTGAATGGCCACATTTATACAATTGGAACACTTGGAGAATGGAGCAAGATGATACACAGTGAAGTGCTCCCTTAAGAATGCTGGTATAAGACATGCTATTCAATCTCTGTGCCATCCATAAAGATGCTTATAAGAAAAACATAGGGCAAGATAATTAGATGTTAGTGAAATAAATGAAAAATAAAATGTCACATAGATAGAACATACTTTTATGGAGTTATACAAAGGATGAATAAAATGATTTTGTAATGAAAATAACTACTGAAGAGGAAAACAAACCTACACTAGATAATGAATGAAGGAAACATTACACAGAATCCTAAATGATTAAAATAGAGAGATGTATAATACCAGAAGAAAGCAGAGCTATAAATACAATATTAATCTGAGGATATAAGAAATAAATCTTATATCAGAAATTCAAGAGGTGCCAGTTTTTCCTTCTGTGAGCTGAAGCAACTAAACTAACAATATTGAAAACTCTCAGAGTAGATTTTAAAAAAGGAAAAAGAAAGAAATACAGTCTATTTGAATGAAAAAGAATAGAATAGTATTAATGAAAAATATATTTTAACATTAGATTATCTTTGATGATTTGTTTTGCCAAATTTAACTGCTATTTGAATTAAAATAACATAATTATGGAACTGGAAGACTGAGATCAATTTTTTATAGTGTCCATATGAATGGAATGGTTGAAAAGTTACTATACTATGTAGGCAAAAGATGAAGAGAGAAATTGGTGCACTGTGAGAAAGAGATTACCTCAGGAAAAAAATGAGGAACTTGAGGTGTAGCAAAGAATTTTCCAATAATAAAGAAATGAATCCAATGTTTTTTTGAGGTCTAGATGTGTACACCTAGAATAGTCGGAAGGATGTTATGGGAACAGAAGTTCTAGAGGGATTAAATAACTATCATCATAAAGGTGAATGTTTTTTGACTCATAAAGGCAATTATAGGCAAATTGATAACAAAAATCAGTGGTGAAATCTGGAAGCATATTATCAAATTGATTTTATTTTAGTTTTATTCACAAGTATGTAATGATCAGTCAAATGACTTTTAGGAGGAACAGAAACACTCAAATAATAGCAGCTAGTATTTAAAATGCCTTATACCCATATAGTCCTCCGTGCTTCCAAAGACTTTTCCATAAATTAGCTAACTTTATTGTAACAATCATACAATGGATGTTATCATCATATTCCATACTAGCAACAAACATAACTCATGGAAAGAAAATGATTTGCTTAATATAATGTACTAAGAATTTGAGCAAGAACTCAAACCAATGCCTTCATGTCCATTGTGTTATTTTTAAGTATTCATCTTAGAGCTGAAAAATAAACTGTAATTTAAATATAAGCACATATATTGAGGAAGGGTTACTTTCTACTCAAAAAATAATTAGAATTGGAATTTGTCTTGGTTTGAGTTTACCTAGGAGCAGAGCCTTAGGTAAGATCTAGGATGCAAGTACTTTATTTAAGAGGTGATCACAGGGAGATGGAGTGAGAAAGTTGGGAGAAAGAGACAAGGAAAGAGGAAGACAGTGAAGGGGAAATGATTGCACTTGTCATGGGTGTAGGCAACTGGGGCTGAATCTCACCAAGGACCCTCTGGAGATTCCTGTTGCATATACACAGAATTTCCCTGGAAGGTATGGGGACTAGAGATTTTATCCACCAACCCTGGATTCTTTCTGTTTGATGCCTCCATACCCTTCCTCACTTGCCTTAACACTCCCAGGAACCCCATAGGCCATACCTGCATGTGGACCTAGAGAGTTTTTCCCTGCAGCTTAGAGAAAGACCTGAAAGAAAGAGAGGGATGAGCATAGATTATAGCTGTCACAGGACTCAGAGGTGAAGTCTGGAGACCTGGCACAAGGACACAAACAGTGTCTGCTACAGTCATTCCCCAAATAGATTGCTGGTAAAGTGGATATTTAAAATTAGGTTTGAGATTTGATAGGGTATTAGCAGAGAAATTATAATGGAGAAGTCTATATCAGCTTCATAGGAAATAAATAACATATGCTTTTCTTTTTCTCAATTAAAGTTCAGCACACATCTCTCCAAAACAATCTGCTGTTCTCAAGAGTTTCAATTCCCAGTTTAGCTGATAAATAGGATTATTCAGAAGCAAATAATAAAAATGAAAAAATAAATATGGATATAAATAATTGCATATGTATCTAATTAAAAATTCAAACAGAAATTACAAGTACATATGTGTAACACATCATAGACCAAATTTTCTTTCACACATACTTCAGGAGAGCCATTTCTTTTGGGACAATAATCAAAGATATATATAAATATATCTGAGGAGAAATAATAGGACTTCTTATAATTTTCATAATGCTACCTATTAAATGTAAAATAACTCATGTAATTCTAAATTTTAAATTCATACAGAAAAATTTTAGTTTCAAAGTAATTTGAATGGCAGTAACTTGTCTGCTGTTTAAAATATTCTGCTTTCTTTTTTAGCATTAAAATCTTTCATAAGCATTAGTAGTACCTCCAAAATATTTTTAATATCTGCAAATAAATTAGGACAAAACAAACACAATTAGAGCAATTTTATATCAGTTAAGCCATTTATCAGTTAACCTTTTTCTGATGTGGTACTAACTATTCTGGTCACTAATGTCTCCATTTCTTCCTGAATTATACTCCTATTGATTTCAGGAGTTAATACTACTTCCAACCTGAAAATTGCTTAGGCACAACTAGGACAATTTAAATTAAGTAAATTAAATTAAGCAGTTTTAAATATCAGAGGAAACCCATTAGGCAGAGGTAGCATTTTAAAATGCAACAAGATTTTTAATCAAAGTACTTAAAATGAGATTGATTTTGTAAATCTTTCCTATTGAAGTACAAAAACCTCTTATAGAGATTACAAGGCTAGAAATAAAATAACTGAGTTTCCAACATATTTTCTTATCTGTGTGTAGATATTATTCCTCTATCTTAAAAAAATTAAACTAATTTTATTAAGGTATGATTTGCATTCAACAACATGAACCCATTTAGAATGCACAGTTTGACAAGTTTTGACAAATATATTTCTGGAAATACTGCCATAGTCAAAAGACAGAAAATTTCCTTCACCTCCAAAATGTTCCCTTTCATCTGTAGCCTTCAACCTCCCACCACCACAAAAGCCCTGGGCTAAGACAACCATTGTTATATATTTTCTCACTGAAAAATTGTATGGAAGGTACAAGGATGTTTTTTGGGTTTTTTCCCCCCTCCTCAAGATAATTGAAGAACATGAAAGGAAATAACATGTGAGAGGTGTGATTAGAGTTGGATTTTTGATGAATAAACTTGGTGACAATATAGAAAATGGGGGGGGTAAGAAATACTAAAAGCTACATCATTTAGGTATCTATTAAAATACTTCACATGAGAAACAACTAGAGTTTGAAATAAAGCTGAGTGTGGATAATGAAGAAGAAAGAGAAATAAAAGATAACAAAAAATCTCCTGCTTATTTAACTGTATAGCACCATCAGTAGAAACAGAATATATGAAGAAATATAAGCCTTTTCCTTTCCCTCTCTTTCTCCCTTTCAGTTTTAATGAAAGGAGTGGGAGAAACTGAGCAGGAATTCAATTTATGGGTTTGTAAAATTTGATTTGCTTGTGTGTCAAACTAGCTCCCATTTTTCCTAATTGAGTGGTATGAGCAATTTAATTTAGTTATCCATACAAAAGGAAGAACAAAAATAGATTAAATAGAATAATATTATTAATAAATATTCCCTGGAATGTAATCTCCATGAGGCCAGAGAGCACTCATTAATGTTTTATCATTACCTAAGTACTCAAATATTTACAGGATTAATACACTCAGGTGGAAAGAATAGATGATATAAATCAGGAACTTAGCAAAAAGGCCAGAATTTGTGATACCAGTTTGGATATCATCGTCTTATAGTTTCCCTCTCACTCTGATAAGGAGAGGAAGAAATTAAGAAGAAGGCCTTAGCATCTCCTCTCTGGGATGATATACACACTTGTGTAGGAAGTCATGAGGACAGCAGGTTGCAAGGTCTGCATTTAATGTATGTACTTGTTAAAGGACAGGAGTGGATGGTGTCCATTCACTCTTGGAAGGAAGAGTGTATGATGGGACACATGATAGGAAAGTGCTAAAATTCTTTAAGGAGTCTCTAAACATACAGTAAAAACCAGGTTAAGAATTATTTTTTCTCTTTATTGCAGAATGGGCTAGAGTACAGAATCTCCCTTGAGGAACCAACTGTCCTTGGAGCTCTTAGGGCATGCAAGTGTCAGTAGTAATGATTGGTTGCTTGCTCCACATTTTCACTTCATAAATCTCTATCACTTGGAGAGACTAGAAAAATAAAGTTCACTTCTAAATTACCATGTTCACTTCTTTTTAAAGTGTTCTGTTTTAAAATCTGCCAAAATGTAGACATTTCCCTCTCTGGAATAGACAACACTTTGATTTATCTAATCACAATGAACAAAACACTTCAGAGTAACAACAGGCAAAAACTGATCAAAGGATATCATCTAGCGATTTACTCCCTGCGAAACTCAAACAGCATCCTGATATTACCTGTGCACCTTTCAGTTCTCTGCCTGGAGAGGAGAAATTTCAGTTTTGTCAGTTTATCCTGTTTGCTTGATGATAATGATCAGCAAAAAGGCAAACAATGGCTGAAAATACAAATAGAAAAGTGATATTTAAGCCACTTATATTTTTCTACGGAAAAGGGCTTAAGCCCCCACCTACCCCACAATTCACTGTGTTATGTCCATGCAATGTCTCATTTTACACCATTGTGAATATTTCTCTTTAATTTAGCAGGGAGGAATACCTATATAAAAAGGCAGCCATCTGGGTTTCTACACAAAGGAATTGTAAACATGGAATTTGCATGTTATTTATTCTCCCTCAGTTAAAAACATGTAAATGCCTCATGGGAATGTTTGGGATTAACTTTGAACTATCTTACTTAAGTGTTTATAATGTTAATATCCTTTATTCCCATAAAAGTAAAAAATCATGGGATATCGAGACACATTCAGATACTAATGATGGTTAGTATCATGTAACATCAAGATACTTTTGGAGAAAAAGTGAATACTTTTTCTCAATACTTAAGGATTTTTCCTGGGCTTCCCTTTTCTTAAACTTTATTTACTACTTTGTGCAATAATTTAAACTGTAACACTTAAGTGATTCTGGACTCCATGACTGTGATTGGGCTTGAAGATCTGAGTCTCTATCCATCAGACACCCTGCACCTACTCCTGAACACCTCTGCTCTTTCCCCTGCTTTGCCTCCTCACCAAATCTCTTTTCAGTTCAGCATATGGTGATTGTTGAAGTCCAATGATCATTGTCAGCCACAGGAAATGTGCAGAAAGCAGCAGAAAAAAGATTGGAGCCATTAGCATTGATGAAGAATAAAGGAGTTTACTTACGTCAATGGAAAAATATATAAAAGTGAGAGAAAAAGAAAGCTAGGAAGCATAGTATAAGTAAGTAAAAGAGTCATTAGAGAAATGGTAGAAGTTAAGATTCATGTAAAGGATCTTGGATACCCAACAGTATCAGGCTGAAGGATTTGGATCTAACTCTATCATGGATTAGAACTGAACCTTTTAGCAGGAAGCAGATGTCAAACAATACAAAGCTTTATTTTAAGGAGGTAAATCTGAAATACATTTGTAGCATGGAATTATGCCCTAGAATTTACCTTAAAATACTTCAGGCAAGTGCGGTGGTATGGTGATGTGTGTGTGTGTGTGTGTAAATTAACTTTAATTTATATCGTTGAGCAATTTTGGTTAATGTGAATGATCCTAATTAAGCATATTTACTCTAGGGATGTTTAATTAGTTAGCTAGAATCCAAATTCCAGAATTCACTAAATTTTCTTCCATGATCTTTAGATCCATCTGTTCTTTTGAGTTTGTTAACTAATATAAGAGATGTTAAAGATGATGTTTCGTTGGTGATATGTTATTTAAAGTATCTTTTGGCTCAGCAGTTTGTATTTTTCAAAGCAGCACCCTGGACTCAAAACTTCTGCTTCAGTTCTGGGTTCAGACATTTAATGAAGAAATATTTCATTGCACTTCAATCAGAAGGGCAGCTGAATTCTGCTACTTTATGGTGTTGATATGAAGTATCCCCCAAAAACTCCTATTCAGAGGTAATATGATTAGATTGAGTGAGTCATAACCTAATCAGTCCAATCTAGTTTGAATGGACTGACTTGGTGGCAAGTGTAAACAGGTGGGGTGTGGCTGGAGGAGGTGGGTCACTGGGGACATGCTGTGGAAGTGTTCTTCCCTGCAGCCCTTTCCCCCTCCCTCTCTCTGCTTCCCAGCTGCCACAAGGTGAGCTACTTGCCTTCACCTCCTGGTTCAGCCATGATGCCTCACTTCACCACAGACTGAAGCTTTGAAACTGTGAGCCACAGTAAACTTTTGCTTCTCAAAGTTTTTCTTGGGTATTTTGGTCACAGCCATGAAAAACTGATTAACACATGCTGCTAGAAGGCTGTCACATACGCTTTGAGTAAAATTCTCAAACAAGAATCTCACAAGAATGCCTAAAATGATAATAGGCTCCATTTATAAGAAAAGGTTGTATAGCTGCTTATGTCCTTGTCTTAAGTAGCAGTATTCTGAAATTTAGTTTTATCTTATGTATTGTTTTGTATTAGCATTATGAAAAACAAAATTGTAGTTCTTACCTATCTAATCATTGGTGGTGACTGACATAACAGATAAAAATAATCTAAGGATTATCAATGGCCAAACTGGATTGAGCCAGCATGTAGCAGACTGAAGATGTAGGCCAATTTTGAAAACATATTAATAGTGTCTATTTGAGGTAATAATGGTTTAAGCTAGCTCATATGTAAAAATGTAAATATTTTGGAGAAAGTTAAATTCAAAGTCTCTATGCAAATTTTAAACCAAAGTACTTTCACCTGAGCTGTTAATTAAATTTTCCAATTTAAAATATAAATTTAATCCAAGAACTAAATTTAATCAAATGAGGATATTATTATAAAATGTGAAAGAAACATTTTGAATTTACTTAAGTAATTTTGATTAAAATAAGGATTAGTAAGAAAGTAGAACAGGGATGATAAAGAAAGTAATTAGATAGAGAAAAGTAAGATCTAAGGGGAGAAAATGTGGCCAAACTTCAAAGATCACCAATGTTTTATCTAGAGGCACATAATAGACCCTCTGGAAGAGTTTCCAGGCATTGTGTGGGATGATGGAACTGCATTGTGCCATAAAAACACAGCTGCACACCCTGTTCTCTGTAAAATGCTCTACTAGAGTGACAGACTGCATGTAGGTGCAATGTGTACTCAATTTCTGCCTATCAGGGACGATTTTCTGTTTTTGTCATTTCTAGCAGAGTTTAGTTCATTCTGAAAATTGCTCTATCATTCCTAAGGAAAAGAATTTTGGACTGAAATATTTTCTTTCAAAAAAGGCAATTCTATATCCAAAAAAAAAAAAAAAAAGTAAACATCATGTGTCACTCTATATGTATAATTCATTTAATGAGTCTTTTTCCCAAATTTTGATTCACTTATACTAAGCTAAATAAAAACTATATGAGATGACTCCAAAGCCATGAAAATTTCCCCTTATCCCCAAAGAATTCAAAAAGTACTTAACCTTACTATGTTGTGATGTGAAAAAATTTAGCTGAAGTTCACACCAGCATATGAAATCATGATTAGAGCATAATAGGTATCAATGAATTATATTAAAATAAAATGCACATATTCAAGTTAAACATATTGTAAAAGTTAATTAGTTCCTACTTACAAATCAACCCAAGTTAGTTTATTGCATTAGTGGTTTTTTTCTTCTTAGAACTAGGTTCTTAGTTCCAATAGAAGAATGAGAAGAATAGCAACTTGTCTGAAAATTATACAACTATATGGGGATGCCAACTCAAGTGGGGCATTGCAGAATCCACAAACTGACAAAAAAACAGGAAGAACTCAAGGATGAGTGATGCAATAGTGTCAAGTTCATATTATTGCAACATTAGAAAATACTATGCAAGAAATGTGTGTATATGTATTTATTTAACTCGAAAGGAAATAAAATAAAATGAATTAATTACAATAAGATAAGAGACTGTTTATCTCTTTCAGTTATCTTTTATGTATTTAAGTTCTGGTTAGTTGTTGAAGGTTAATATAAACTCACTTTCTTGCATTCAATTCTTTAGTCCTTACTTATAAATATATACTAATTCAAATCAGAAATCATAATAACTTTTGCAAGTAGGATCCAGTAAGTCAGTTCCTGGATTCCATTTCAGGATAAGGGAAACTCTTAGCTCTAAATAAACATTTTAACAAGATAAACATTCACATGATTAAAAAATTACAGGATGAAGTCGGGTGAGGTGGCGCAAACCTGTAATCCCAGAACTTAGGGAGGCTGAGACCGGAGAATCAAGAGTTCAAAGCCAGCCTTGGCAACTGCGAGGTGCTAAGCAACTCAGTGAGACCCCGTCTCTACATTAAAAAAAAAAAAAAAAACACAAAATAGGGCTGGGGATGTGGCTCAGTGGTGTAGTGCCCCTGAGTTCAATCTCCAGTACCAAAAAAAAAAAATTACAGGATGATGTTTTTTCCTCTTCTTAATATAGAGAGCTAGGTATAAATTTTAAAACTAAGGGTTTTCAAACATGCCAGAGCATGTAAGAGGGCTTATGCAAATATTCTCTCTCTCACTCTCTTTCTCTCTCAGGTATTTTGTCACAGTGATTATGAAAAGCTAACACAGGTATGAACCTAGCAAAATATGGCAAGTATTTATGAGAATAACTACAGAATTCTGATTAAGGAAACAAAGAACTGCTAGGCACAGTGGCACACACCTGTAATCCTAGCAGTTCAGGAGGATAAGGCAGGAGGATCACAAGTTCAAAGCCAGCCTCAACAACTTGGTGAGATCCTGTCTCAAATAAAAAAATAAAAAGGGCTGGGATACAGCTCAGTGATTAAGTGCCCCTAGGTTCAGTCCCTCAGTACCAAATAAAATAAAATAAATGAACAAAGAACTAAATAAATGGAGAAACATTCTATATTCATGAATGGGAAGATTCAATATTGCCCAGATGACTGTTCTTTCCAATTTGATCTGAAAATTAGGTGCAATCTTAAACCAAATGCCAGCAAGTTATTTTGTGGGTATCAACAAACTAATTGTGAAGTATATATGGAGAGGCAAAAAGCCAGAATACCTGACATGAGACATATTGAAAAAGAAGAATCTAGTTGGAAGACTGATACTAACAAATTTTAAGATTTACTCTAAAGCTACAGTAATCCAGACAGTGTGATATTTCTGAAAGAATAGACAAATAGATCAATGGAGCAGACTAGAAAACACAAATGTAGACCTGGATAAATACAGTCACCTGGTCTTTGACAAAGCAACAAAACAATACAATGAAAGTGAGCCTTTTCAACAAATGGCACTTGAACAATGTGAGATCTGCATAAAAAATAAAATGAATCTTGATATAGACCTTACACTTTCACAAAAATTAGAAGTCCAAATGGATCAGAGGCCTAAATGTAAAACAAACACACAAAACTGTAAATCTCCTGGAAAATACCGCAGGAGAATCTCTCAATGACCTGGACATGACAATGGCGCTTCAGACACAATACCAAAGGCACCATCTATGAGAGAACGAATGGGTAAGCTGGGCTTCATTGAAACTTACATTTTATGCTCTGTAAAAGAAACCAATAAGACAAAATAAAGAGGTCACAAACAAGGAGAAAATATTTGCAAAATACATATCTGATACACTACTGTTATTGAAATATATAGAAAACTTCTTAGACTCAACCCAACAATACTACTAAAATGACTAATACTATTAAAATGATAAATAGCACACCTGTTAAAATGACCAAAATTGAGAACACTGACACCATCAAATGCTGGAGAAAAAATATGGAGCAATAAAAATCCTCATTCGTTGCTGGCAGGAATATGAAATGGCACAATCCCTTTGGAAGACAGTTTAGTAATTTCTTTAAAAAAAAAAGAACAATATTCTCTTACCATATGATGCGATTATACTCTTCAGTATTTATTCAAAGGAATTAACTTATGCCCACACAAAAACCTACACATAGCCATTTTTAAAACTTCATTCATCATTGTCAAAAGTCAGAAGCAACAAAAATGTCCTTCAGCTGACAAATGAATAAAATGTGGTACATCCCCAGACAATGGGACATTTTTCAAAGCTAAAAAGCAATGAGCTTTCAAGGCATTAAAAAAAAAAAAAACACATGGAAAAACTTTAAAGAAGCTAATTTAAAAGATCATATAATGTATGACTCTACTTATGTGACATCCTGGAAAAGGCAAAAACAAAGATAGTAAAAGGATCAGTTGCTGCTATGGGTTGACAGAAGGAGGAATGAATAGAAAAGAGCATTAGAGCAGTAAAACCACTCCGTCTGACACTATGGTGGTAGATACATGCTATTATAAATCATTCCAAACCCACAGAATGTAGAACAGCAAGAGTGAACCCTAATATGAAGTACTGACACTGATTGGTAACCGTGTCAATGTTAGCTCATCAGATGTACCAAATGTACCATTCTGGGGAGGATGTTGATAACGGAGGCAGCTGTGCATGTATGAGAGCAAAGGATATATAGGAAATCTTTATGTTCTTCTCAATTTTACTGTGAATAGCCAGGCGCAGTGGTGCAAGCCTGTAATCCCAGCACTTACAGAGGCTGAGACAGGAGAATAGCGAGTTCAAAGCCAGCCTCAGCAATGGCAAGGCGCTAAGCAACTCAGTGAGACCCTGTCTCTACATAAAAAACACAAAATAGAGCTGGGGATGTGGCTCACTGGTCGAGTGCCCCTGAGTTCAATCCCCAGTACCAAAAAAAAAAAAAAAAAATTTACTGTGAATGTAAAACTTGCAACCTCCAAAATGCAAGTGGCCCCAGCTCAACCAAGAAAGACCAGAGTTATTTATCTAATCACCAGAGGCATTTCTAGAGCCTTATTTCTCTGAGGGCATTCTTATCAACCAAGAATGCCCTCAGAGAAATCTACATAATGACTTCACTAACTAGCTCTTTTCTACTATTGATTTCCCATATATTTACCTTCCTACAATATGTAGCCCCTAGAAGCTCAAAGTTGTTTTTCTTTTTCTTGTCATTTCTCTGCAAATTTGAGTTATTTGTTAATATAGATGCTGTATCAGTACAAATTCTAACCACCTGTTGAGTTAGTTATTACTAACTATATTTCCAAGCCTGCACAATGCATGCATGCATATATATATATATATATATATACACACATATATATATGTCTCTCTCTCTCCCTCTCTCTCTTTCCTTTTTCATGTTAATCCTTTTTTTTCCTGGTGGTAGTGATCAGTCCAAATGCAGGGCCCCAGTCAATGAACATGAACAGGTAAAGAAAAATAATTATTTTCCTTTTTCTACCAGTATAAAATAAAAAATACTGGAAATAATTAGGGAAAACACATTTATACTAAAAAAAAAAAAAAAAAAAGAATAGTACTTGCAACCTAGAATTTTACCCAGAGAACATAAAATCATGGGTAAAATAAAGGCTATTTGAGACACAAAGTAGCTTAAAGAATTCATCATCTGTAGAACGTACTATTAGCAATATTAAACAAAGTCCTTCAAGGGAAAAAACAATGTTATCAGATGGAGGTCTGAATAAGAATGAAGAGTTCTGTAGTAAAAACTAAACAGGTGAGCATATTCATTTCATTATTCAATATTCCTTAATAGAAATAAGCTGTTTAAAGCAAAATAATACCAGCCGGGCGCGGTGGTGCAAGCCTGTAATCCCAGTACTTAGGGAGGCTGAGACAGGAGAATCGCGAGTTCAAAGCCAGCCTCAGCAAGGGCGAGGCATTAAGCAACTCAGTGAGACCCTGTCCCTACATAAAACAAAATAGGGCTGGGGATGTGGCTCAGTGGTCAAGTACTCCTGAGTTCAATCTCCAGTACAAAAAAAAAAAGCAAAATAATACCAATGTAAAGTGGGGTTTATAGTATAAACAGAAGCAAAATGTATGTGGGCAATAGCACTAAGGCTAGGAGGGGTGAAATGGAGATTCAGTGTTGTAAGCTCTCATAATACTGCCTGTAAACAAGTGCAGCATTATTTGGAAATATGTACAGGCAAATTAAGAATGTATACTCCAAACCTGCAAGAAATCCCTAAAATCACAAGACAAAGAGTTCAGGTTATGACAAAAAAAAAGAGACAAAAGAAAAGCATAAAAAATAAAAAACCTCAATTATTCCAAAAAATAAAAAGAACACATGAAAATGATTATGGCTGATGAACATGTGAGGTTTAAACTAGGAATAAAAAGATGCTTAAACATTTAAAAACCAGTCAACATAAGTCATTATATTTATCTGTTCACATAAGTTCATCTCAATGGATGGGAACAAAGAGAAAAATACAACACTTATTCTTGATTTAAAAGGAATATTAGCAAACTAGAAACAAATTTTTTCATGACCTGGTAAAGGACATTTTTATGTATAGTCAGTATCATATTTAATGATGAAAGATTATATGATTTTTCTATAAAATATAAAACAAGTTGTTATTTCCACTTTCTCTGTTTTTAGTTAAAATTTCACCTGTAGGTTCTACCCAATGAAATAGAGCAAGATGAAGAACTGTTCTTATTAATAATTGATAAAGAGGAGTGAAACTGGCTTTATTCTCAGTTAGCATAATAGTTGACATAAAAATTTGATGGAATAGACAAAAGAGCCACTAATGAACTTAGATTATAAGATCAATATATAAAAATCCATTCTATTTCTATATATCCTACACAAATGACTAGAAATAGTGAGTCACGGAGATGATAGCACCTACAACAGCTTAAGAAAATATTAAATGCTCAGTAATAAATACAAGAGGGGTGCAAGTCTTGAGCACTGAAAATTGCAAAGCATTACCTAGACAATTAAGAGGAGCTAAATAAAGAGAGAGACAGGTGTTCATGTATTTAAGAATCAATCTTCAGAATAACTGGAAGAATCAATTATTTTAATTATGAATTATGAATTCAGAGGACTTGATATTTTTAAAATGCCCAATTTTATTTATATTCAATAGAATCTCAATTAAAATAGATATTTTTCTATTAATCAACAAGTTCTTTCTAAAATACATGTGGAAATATAAAGGACCTAAAATAACTACATGAATAAACAAATAAACATACTCAGCAAAAAAGTGTTGGAGGATTTAACCTGACTTCCAAAATTGTTATAAAGCTAGAGTAAACCAGGCAGTATAGTGCTGGCATTCAGATACACAAGACATATAGAACAGAATGAAGAGTCCAGAAATTTATCCGAAATATAAATGAACAACTAATTATTGATGAAGGTGCAAAAGTCCTACAGGAGAAAAATAATAGTTTTTTCCACAAATTAGGCTGAAAACTGTAAAATCATAAGATAAATTACTTCATTTCATATCTTGCATTAAAAATGGTTCATGAACTTACTTTAAAATCTAAATCTATAACATAGAAATAAACATACAAAAAATCTCTGTGATATTTGATTAGAAATAAGGCGTTAATCAAAAGGTAAAATATGGATGTTTGACTTCATAAATTAAAGGACTTGTGTTCTGTAAAAGGCATGGTTAAAAGAATTAAAAATCATAATAAAGACTGGAAGAAAAACACCTGCAAAACATGTATTTGATAAATTATGTTGAGAATACATAGGAAGCTCTCATAATAAGAGAATCAGCAACCCAAAATGGACAAAACTTTTGGACAGTTTATGAAAGAAGATGTATAGATGTGACATAAGCATATGAATAGAATGTTTCACATCAGCAATCATTAGGGAAATCAACATTAAAACCACAGGGAGATACCATTATATACCTATTATTATGCCTATAATCCAGAATACCAACAAATTAAGTAAAGGTGAGGAATATGGAGAAATTGAAAGCCCTTGCTGACAGAAACATTACAGCCACATTGGCAGATTTTTTAAAATGACAAACATATATATGACCCATTCATTTAATTCATGGCTATAATCCATAAAAAATAAAGCATCTCTGAAAAAGACGTGGACACAATGTCCATAACAACATTATTTATAATATCCCCAAACTGGGAACAACTCAAATATCCATCAGCATGTTAAAGGATAAATGAATTGTGGTATATCCATTCAATGGGAAAGTATACAGCAATAAAAAGGAGTTACTAATTTGATACATGCAATAATTAGTTTCAAACTAATTATGCTGAATGAAAGAATACAGAACCTACCCCAAACAGAACATATAGTATTCTTTATCTAAACTTCTGAAATTATAAGCCAATCTATGTAGAGATAAATCCTGTCCATAATTATCTGGGAATGAGTGAAGAGTGAGAAGGGTTGGGAGAGATAACCAGAGTAGCATGTTGAAACTTTTGGACTGATGAATATGCTCATTATTTTGATTGTGGTCATGATTTTGCAGACGTCTCTCTTCCTCCCATAACTCACGTGTGTGTGTGGTGGGGTACATGTCCAGAGGGGTGGTGTTTGTCCCTATCTGTGTCTGTGTATGTGTACATTTCTTAAATCATGTACAGTGTGTTGTATGTCAGTTATACCTCAATAAACACTTTGTTAGGAAATGTCCTCCTACAGAGCTCATGTTCCACTTAACCTCATCCTAGGAAATGATGCATTAAGACTAAAACTATGCAGCACAAAATCAAAGGAGTTAGTTAAAATGATAATTTTATGCTCTTGAAGGGAACTACTATAAACACAAATACTAAACAGCAGAACAATATTTTCTAGAAATTATGGAGTTCAAAATCACAGGAAACATAAGGTGAAAACATCATTAAATTTGACTGCAAACTGATCTGTGAATTGAAAAGCAGAGTCAGAAATTGGTAAATTTCTTAAAATGTTGCTGTTTTCAGCCTTCAGAATGAAAATTGCCAAACAATAGATTGTAAAGACCATATATTTCTGCTGCAGGAAAAAACATAAAGTACAATCATTTAGAGGTAACTGAGGAAGTGGTTACAGAAAGATTAAATGCTCAAACATATTGGGAGGGTTTTCTATAAATAGTAAACATCTATGATTCCTAAGGAGAGCTTGAAGCATAATGTGAGCTGCCCTTACAAAATTCCAAGCAGTGAAGGAAATCTCCTGGACCATTAATCAAATCATGTGTAATAAAAACAGATTTATTCCTAAGGAGACTAATAGAAGACAACATGGGATTGCTGCAAATATCAGATCAGGATGGATTTATAAAGCACTCTTGGACCAGAGCCTGGGGTTTCTGGAGTCCAAGTCATAGATTTTTTTGCTTCATTGTTTTGTTTATTTTATCTTTTAACCAATGCCAAACACAGGCATGTGTGGTACCCATGTGATTTGTTTTTTTATTTTCCTCAAATTGTTGAAAAGCCTAGTTTTTAGCATATTGAGATTTTATATCAGGCAATGTCAATTTAATTTAAAAATACCTCTCATCTCAGGCAGCATGTTTCTTCTGTTCCATCAGTGAGATTAATAAAGAGAATATGAACACAATAGCAGCATCACCCAGACAACCAGAATGGAGAGGTTTATTAGAACAGAGACTAACAAGCTGTAGAGTTAAAGCCTGACAGAAAAGCAATAGAATCATAGAGAAGGTAAGTAACCTTCAAATTAGTAAATCAATCTGGTGCAAAGATTTGTGAGCCCTTCATAATTCCAAGGTATTGCACTCCTTACAATGGCAATAGTGCAGCACAAGGAAATCATGCAATAGTTAAAAACTCACCAGCTGAGAAGGTATATGATTTCAGTCTTATATGGCAGTGAAACTGTGCATGGGTGAGAAATAACAAAGAAAAATTTGAAGAAAAGATATGTGATGGACAGTTGTCAAGAAAAAGAAGGAAGTTAAATATTGTCATGTGATGGGCTGGGAGGTTAGCCTGGGAAGAGAAGGATATTTAGTCTAGGAAGCCACTTCTCAGGTGTATTAGTGGATGAGGTACACATGTTTAGCAGAAGACTAATTAGAATTTTAACATAAATTAATTTTATTTTTACTCTAGTATCATACATAAAAATGAATTGCCTAGAAACACAGACATTTAAGAAGTCAGAAGTTGAGAGATAAGAGTCCTGCCAATTTGAACAACTTCTTCCTTACTCTGGGCCCAAAGCAGCCCATAAAATTCTTCATCACACCTTGCGTTTGTTTCCTAGTGCCATCAAAACAAAGTATAGTGAAATGAGTGGCTTCAAACAAATTCATTGTCTCCCAGCTCAGGAGACTGGAAGGCTGAGGTGGAGGTGTCAACAGGGCTGCACTCTTTCCAGATGCTCTGAGTAAGAATACGTGCCCGGTCTCGTTCAGTTTCTGATGGCCTTCCTTGTTCTATGGCTTATCACTCCAATCTCTGCCTCTGGTTAGATTGCCTTCTCCTCCTCTGTCTTCTCTTCTGTGCTTCTGTTTTATCAGAAAACATGTGCTTGTGTTTAAAGTCCATCCAGGTTACCCGAAGTTAGCACTTCCTCTGTAAGTTCCTTAACTAGTCACATCTTCTCAACATTAGGGAATGTTCATTCTTTTGCACTATTATTTGATACTTACAATTTCCAGGGATTATACATGTCTTTTGAGGTGTGCGTTAGTCAGTTTTTCAGTGCTGTGAGCAAACTTCCTGACAGAAACAACTTAGAGGAGAAAAAGTTTATTGGGGCTCATGTTTTCAGAGGTCTCAGTTCATGATTGGCCAACTCCATTGCTCTGGCCCTGAGATGCAGCAGAATATCATAGCAAAAGGGTAAATCAGAGGAAAGCTGCGAAGCTCATGGCAGCCAGGAAGCATAGAAAGTGAGAGGAAGGGTCTTAGGAGAAGATAAATCCTTTCAGGCCAGACTGCTGGTAACCTATTTCCTCTAACTAAGTCCCACCTCCAGTAGTCCATTCAGGTATCAGTCTGACTACTGATGAGATCAGAACCTCCATGATCCAATCATTGTCCCAAAGTCCCAACTGTTAACCTTACTAAATTGGGGACTATGCTTTCAACAGGTGAGTTTTTGATAATATTCCAGATTCAAACCATAACAGGGCAACTATTATTTATGAACCTATCATAATTATATTATTTATGAACCTATCATAATTATTATAACCTATCATAATTATCTGAATTATTTATGAACCTATCATACACTATCTCTCTGGGAAAAATATGTTTGTGTGTGTAAATGTTACTAGTATAAAAGGACTATGATCACAATTTATAAATAATGATAAAATACCTGATACTTTTATTATAAATTCCATTTCAATTGTTTCTCAAAGGATGTTTTACTAATTTTTACTGAACCTGTATAGTAATAGCAAAACTGTTTCCAACTGATAAACCTGGATATTTCCCAGAGGAATGCTGATTAACACTTCAGTTTATATTAAGATAGATGAAGGTGAAATAGACAAATGTTGTAACTTTGCTCCATTACCAACAGAGTGGAAAAATTTTGCTGAATTGAGTAATAGATACTGAAAGTTTCTTTGTGGGGGTGGGCAGCTAGCTATAATGTTAACATTTATAGATAGTAAATACTTTGAAGTTTAAAATTTATTATTAACATTTTTTCCGTTATATTCTTAAGTCTAGATAATGAACAAAGCAACAAATCAAGTCCTGATTTGTAGAGTTTGATGAATTCCTTGGTGTATATATTCCTACCATGTCTGAATTCAAGCTACTAACATGAAACCACTAAATGCGGAGTTGGCAAGAGGTGTTCAACAGCATAGAATCATACATTATTTATACCTTATAGTATGCCGTAGATCAATTAACGTCAAAGTTGAGATTATAGTAAAATAATTATGAAGGGATCAGCTATGATATTTATTTATTTTTTTTGTTTTCAATGTAATTTTTAAGTTTATATAATTCAACTTCAGTTATGGGCATATTTAAAGATTGACTAACAAATTTCCTGAAAATTTTATTACTCACAAAGTATTACAAGAATGTTCTAACACACTATGACATCACATGATGATGAAATGAGAAGAAAAAATTTTAAGTCTTTACATCATTTACACTGACAATTAATAAAGAAAAATATTTTAAAGTCTTTAGTCTTTTCTGGGACAATTGATATAACTTCTATGACAGTGGTCTGAATAAAACAAACAAACAAATAAATAAATAAAAACACTGAATTGTATGTTGCATCAAAAATTGAATTATTGTAAGCAGAACAAAAAGCCAAATTTCCTACTCTACATTTCAAAAGTTTCAGCTGTTCAGTCTTCTGTGTCTCTAGGAAAATTTCATTTGAGAGAAAGCTCACTGATAAGTTCTAATTTAGCCTGATTCCATATCTACCAACTAATTCTCAGTTTTACTGACCTACATTAGGCAAGTCACTTTTTTTGTTAGAGTTGTCCTACAACTGTAAAATGAAGATGTCCTACCTTTACAAGTGTATCATAAACTATAACAAATTAAAAATGATTACATATCCAAAATGCAATGACACTCTGTTCACTTCATTGATAGTTTCTCTTGCTGAGAAGAAGCTTCTTAGTTTAAGTCCATCCCATTTATTGATTCTTGCTTTAATTTCTTGTGCTATAGGTGTCTTGTTAAGGAATTCGGGGCCTAATCCCACGTGATGAAGATTTGGACCTACTTTCTCCTCAATTAGACGCAGAGTCTCTGGTCTAATTCCTAGGTCTTTGATCCACTTTGAGTTGAGTTTCGTGCATGGTGAGAGATAGGG
>PVHX01022379.1:14372-27919 GCA_004024805.1 Geosciurus inauris | reverse complement strand
AAAAAAAAAAAAGAAGAATGGAGCTTGCATCTGCTGCTGCTTCTCTGTTCTTCCAACTTTTATTCCATTCACGCCACCATCATACTGAATGGTGTTGCCCATGCTTAGGGAGGTTTTCTACTTCAGTTCTCTATCCCACATGTCAATCATTCCTAGACACGCTCTCATTGACACACCCAGAAGCCTCTTAAACTTCAGCATCTCTTAATCCAATCAAGGTGACTATTCATATTGACCATTATAGTAGTCCTCTTCTTATATCTCAAACTGGAGGTCAGACCTGCTAAGAGAGAGAAGGGAACCCACTGATTCTCTGTTTAACTTCTCCAATTGTAGAGAAAATGCCAGAGAAAAATAATTCCCATAAATATTTTAAGGAACACAAATTGGTTTTGTAGAGACATCAAGCTCACAGAGTCTCCTTGGAGAACAATAATGAGGAGTCAGACCTTTGGCTTCTGGCTGAATTCTTTTGCATTTCAAAATCTGGCACCTATCTCAGCCATTTTTCACTATTATCTCAAGTATTTTTCTACTTTTTAAATTTTTCCTTACTTCTCCTCCCCTGAAATATTAACACCACAGATTACTGCATGTATACTTGATAGAAATTTGTGCTTTATATTTAAAAAATAGTTTTTAATATCCTCCCTCCCACAAATCTCCTCCCCCTTGGGAATGATATAACCCACCTTGCCACTGAATGCTCTAAATAAAGCATTAGTGTATTGAACATAGTTAAACCAAACTACGCAATCAAGACAGTACAATCTAATACACACCTTGTATCATCATAGAGTTCATTAAAAGTATGTTTTTGAATCTGTATTATGCCCTACATTTTTAAAATCATTTTTATAGTGTTTGGTACTGGAGATTGAACTCAGGACTTTGTGCATACTAGGAGAACATTTTACCACCAAGTTATATCCCCAGCCCTGTTATGTCTTTTCTTATAGAATGATGACCTCTAATCTTTCTGTAACTCACTAATCACATTTTTGGAGGATTCGAAGTATAAAGAATCAAATATTCTCACCTCTAAATGAGGTCAACAATGTTAGAACCACAGGTAATGATATTTATCAATTTACCATAATTGAAAAATTCTCAAAATAGTCAAAGGCAGGGGAACATGGAATTACCTCACCCCTTACAATACTTTTATTCATCTTAATAAAGTGGTCTCCTTAACTCACAAGGTCTGGAGGAGTTTGCTGGTTGGAAAGGTACCCAGCAGTTCTTTACATTTTATGTCATCATTTCCTTGTGAGAAACTGCCTCTGCCCTGTTGTATGCCAGGCAGCTGACATAGTGAAAGCAGGTGCCCTATTCTCTTGACTCTCCTACTGGTTCTAAAGGCAGGACCCGTGAGAGAACTTAGCCAGTCAAGCACTCTGTTCTGGGACTTTGAAACTCAAACAAAAACAGGACATGAGAAGAAGGGAACCCCATGAGCCATCCCATGATCTCAGTATTAGACAGTTAATACTGTCTAGCTTTCTGAAATCACCCTGCCCTTTCCCCACTTCACAAGTTCAAGTGCTGCTTCTTTTTAATTCCATTATTCCACTGGTTCTTTTCAGCATTTTTTTACTTAAATTACCCAGAATTAGTTTCCACTTCTCCAAACCAAGAAATTTTCTTAAAATACCAGAAATTTGATAAAAGATGAATGACTCACTTACTTTGGTGTATCTCAGAAGAAGATTGTTTTGTGTTTTTTTTGGGTACTGGAGATTGAACTCAGGGATACTCGACCATTGATCCACATCCCTGGCCCTATTTTGTGTTTTATGTAGAGACAGGGTCTCACTGAGTTGCTTAGCGCCTTGTTGTTGCTGAGGCTGGCTTTGAACTTGAGATTCTCCTGTTTCATCCTCCCTAAGTGCTGGGATTACAGGCTTGCGCCACCACGCCGGGCTAGAAGAAGTTGGCTGATTAGAATAGGATCTGAACTTTCTAAGATTTCTAAGTACGATAATATCCCTGGTATAAACAGGCAAGAATCTAACCAAG
This sequence comes from Geosciurus inauris, assembly GCA_004024805.1. Taxonomy (NCBI): domain Eukaryota; kingdom Metazoa; phylum Chordata; class Mammalia; order Rodentia; family Sciuridae; genus Geosciurus; species Geosciurus inauris. The sequence goes on along the minus strand of PVHX01022379.1, from coordinate 25,900 downwards.
TGCATGGTAATCTTCAATCAATGTGCACTGATTTAATGGCTGTGATATCAGAGGTTTCCCAAGCTGTGAGAATAATCAAACCTCTCATCTGTGCTACGTCTGGATTGTTTGGTGACTTAACCTTCTATAAGTCAGTTGGAAAAAATTAAGGAAGAAGGTAATACCTTTTAGGTTTCTATTACTGGAAAAAATACTGAAATGATATGATAAATGTGTATTTTGAAAGCAAAATAATCTAGGGAAGCAATGCTCAGAGTGCATTTTGCACAGATTCAAAGGTGTTAGTCTATTTTTAATAGGTTAAGGGTCCTGGTAAAATAAATTAGGATAACAAAGGCTCTGTTAAATAAATGTAGGTGATATTATTGTTGAGATACAGACCAATGTATTTTTCTCCAGACAGTTGGCTTTCTTCAAACTCCTACACAGCCTCAATTAATAACACTGTTCTTTTCTGTGAGCAGCGCCTTAGGGATGTGATACAATGGAAAGCAGAGGAAATAGCTACCATCCTCCAGCTGGTTTTCCAAAGTCTAAGCCCTTTGGGGGGAGAGACAGTTCTGGAGGCAGAGACAAATGATTTGGGAGATATATGAGTAGTGACAGCAGTGTCTACAATCTGTCCTCCTCCCACCCTCAATAAAGATGACTTTCTGGACAAGAGGGAAAAAATAAACAGGTAAGAGAGCAGTCACTGGTGATTTCTGGAAGGAGCAGCTCTGAGTCTTGCCCAGAGAGGTTCAGTCCCCATAGATGAAAGCCCTGTGTAGTCTGCAGAGGAGTACTCAGGCAGCCTGCTGGAGAATTCTCTTCTCTGAACAGCAAAATGACAGCAGAATGGTTCCTAAATGTCGAAACTCAGCCTAGAAGCGGAAGAGGGAGGCTGGGACTCAAAGGGGCAAAGCCAACACTTCACAAGCCCAAGTGCTACTTCTTTTTAATTCCATTATTCCACTGTTAAGCTCCTTATTCAGTTACAGCCTGCCTTGACCGAACATGCAGAGCTCCAGACAGGATGAAGGACATAACACAGGACACTGTGTACACAGACTTCTAATAAAGCAGATATACCTGCTCTTGGGGCAAGGCACTCTCAAGCAAAGTAGAGCCCCATGCTGGGTGTTACTTTCCAGTGAATGGTTTAGGAAAACATCATTTGCTGCAAACTGGAACTAACAGACATTTGTAGCTGCTGGAGACAAGTGGTGCCCCCACTCTCCTGGCAGCACATGGAGACTTGTGCTTGGACGGGCACAGCTAGACACATCAGGGATCACGCTCCAGAGAGAGATCTTGCTCTTGATACTGACCTTCTATGTAAAAGTTTTATGTGAGCAGTCTTGCAGTTTGAGTGCTAGTTGTTACAGAAGAATCATGATGGTCCCAGGAACCCTAGTTCTATGCAGTATCTTGGAATACACAAAATTTTTGTTTGTTCAATCAGCTGTATTGTAAGGTTAGTAATCATTATCTCAGGGTAGGAAGTAGGACTAATGTTTTAATCTTTTTACTCCTTTAATTTTTCCAAAATAATTATGTATTCGTTTTCTAACACAAAATGAGCTTTTCTTGAAACACTATTTGTACCCTTAGCAGTTTTGGAATTAAGACATTAATTAAACAAAACTAGGTCTGACATGATTAAAGTTTAATTTTTGAATAATGATCCATTTACTATCCAGGTCATATAATATCAATTTTATTGAGCTCATTCACTTGTTTATTCGGTTAGTCATTTTTCTTTCAACTTTTTTTTTTTTTTTTTTTGTGGTGCTGGGGATTGAACCCAGGGCCTTGTGCATGCAAGACAAGCACTCTACCAATTGAGCTATATCCCCAGCCCCTCTCAACTATTTATTTTTAAAGAATGTATTACATCAGATGTCAGCCAACTGTACAGTCCAAGGATCAAAACCAGCATACTACCTGGTTTTATATGGCTCATTAGCTAACAGTGATTTTTTAATTTTCAAATGGTTGGGGAAAATCAAAAGAAGAATAACACTTCCTGACATGTGAAAACTATGTGATATACATATTGTTTTTTGAGTCAAAATTTCATCATTGCTAGAAGAGGGTTGGTCCAAAACATTTTTGTTGCTGTTGTTTTCCTCTCAATTCATGTTTCAGAAAACACAGTCAGCAAACATAGACCAAAGACACATGATAGCTCTAGGACTGGCTCCAGTGTCTAGCATGGCAACAGTCCCCATGGCCACCTCCAGGGAAATAAAACACCATATCATTTCTCCATCTTAAACCCCACCTCTGAAATCATATGTCTCGTGATCTGATCAAACTGGTATATCTCCAGTCTGCTGTACCAAACCAAGACCATAATCGTAGCTACTTTTGTATTCCAGGCACAGAGCTCCTGATCTTAATAATTCACTTGAATGCTTTTCCATCCTAACCACATGGGCATTCATTATAGAACTTTAAATATCCGGAATCAGGCCAAACATCTTTCAGGTGAATCTCCAAATCTCACACAGTTTGAACAATGACTAATAATTTCCTAATGCCTCCAACTGCCAAATATATTAAGAAGAGGTTTTTGATGTATTTTAAATGACCCAAATAGTGCTTCTAAGCACAAGAGTGTATGATAGTTCTTGTAGTTTGTTCTGATTGTGTTATTTATGATAGCACTTTGAGGCAATAATAAAAGGAAACCTTAGATGACAAAATTAAATGCTAGAATAACTTTAATAGATTGGTAATGGACACATGCTAACATAATTACATTTGTCAGAGATATGTGTGGAAATAGATTTTTAGATAAAATATTCAACCATACAGGTCTTTAATAGTGTATTTAGAGACAAAAAAGATGCAGGTTCATGGACATCAAGCTGAATGTGTCAACCTGTAAAATTCCTTACATTACATAGAAGGGAAGATACAATATAGTTCCCACCAAGCCAGCTTCAAGGGTGTGTGACCAGTGCAATTACACAGGGCTCAATATTGGAAACTTTGAGGGGTCCCACATTTGATTTAGTGTTATACTGCCCCCTTCTAACGTACTTAATAATTTTTGAAGAAGGAAATTTGCACTTTAATTTTGCACTAGGCCTTGCTAATTGTATAACTAGTCTTGCTCCCTACTATCATGAAACACAGGAACTAAGATTGAATTAACTGGCGCTTTGTATCTAGAATGCGGGAAGTTGATCAATCCATGTGCTAGTTATTCTTTATTTGTTTTTCTGCTCCCAGAACTACTCTAATGCACCCTGACCTGTACCCCAAGATCCATGTCCTAGTTATTCTTTGTCTTTCTGCTCCCAGAACTACTCTAATGCACCCTGACCTGTACCCCATGTAGTTAGAGGGTAGATTAAAAAAAATAACCAAAAAATACTGAATATAAAGTTTTGCATTTCTCATCTAGTATTTTATCATGAACATTCTATACATATTTAAATGTTCTTTGAGAACATGATTCTTTAATGAGTGTATAAAACCATAAATGATAGGATTAGTATAATTTAATCATTTCCCTATTGCTGGATACTTAAGTTGTTTCTAATATTTCCCTATGATAAATATAAATGTATTTATTTATGCATCTTTTCCTTTGATTATTTTTAATTTAAAATTTCTACAAGTGAAATTTCAAGTACAAATAGTATGAAATTTTAAAGACAATTGGTACACATTGCCAAATACAAAAAATCTGTAGCAATTTATAATTCCATCAGTTGGGAGTCAGCTTTACCAATAACATTTATAAATGGTTATCAATCAATAAGTGCAAATAGCATTTGGTTTTTGTTTTAAATTGAATTTGTTTGAATAATCTTAAACCTTTTTAAATAGACATTGTCCACATGGGTTTCATTTTCTTTGAAGCATCTTCTCATATTAGTCATTTTTCTATGGAAAAAACTAGCATTTTTTGATTTGCATAAGCTTTTACATATGAAAAGTGATTTATCATATTTTTGTCAGGTTATCACTTTAGGTAATCATTTTAGGTACTATGATTAAGCATATGATCCAAAAGGTAGTGATTTATTCCCACTGAAAACACAAAATTATTTTTAAACCACTGCTTTTTAAATATTTTCTCCTGCTCTGTGTCTTATTGACATTCTGAAAGGCACCCAGGCGGAAAATACTAAATATTGTGAACATGGTCCAGGGAGCAGAGAAAGACTGATTAAAATGGAACAAGTTGTTAGGAAATGGAGTGGGTGGCATCCCACTTTAGGGCAGGGCATCAATGGCCCCCCAGCAGATCACCCTGCACTTCAAAACACCTTTCTCTTAACCCCAAACCTGCTTTCCAATAACTTTCAAAAACTCTTAAATGGAAAATCTTAACACTTTAAAACTATCCAGGTCACAAGAACTGTATTTGAATGAGTATGATTTCCTGTACCCTCTAACAAATGATCTTTTTGAAGTGAAATCTTCACAAGATGGAAGAGAAGGGTAGGAGTCACTGAAGAAATGACTCATCCTGATCCCATTGGCTCAGCACCCATCACCTCCTAACATGTATGAATTCATTTGAGATATTGGGAGTGTACATAAAATATTTTAAAAAAAAATAATGCCCCTAAAGAACAATGAATCTAACTAATAACATGGCCCACTCATCCAGTCTGAACAATATGAAGATAACAGAAACATATGAAGAAGCTATACTAAAAACAGTTATTTGCTTTGTTCAGTCACATAAAGAATAATGAAGACTTAAAACAGAATTTACACCCTGCCAAAATTTCCATGATCCTTTCAATGTCAGACAAAACCAATACTTTTTCTTTCTTTGAGAAAGAAGGGAGTTAAGGGGGAAGAAAAGCATGGACAAAGATGGTAGAATCTTACTTCCCCTAAATACCAGCCCCATGGTTTGCCAAAGAGTATCAGTGAAGGGCCTGCCAATATGGCTGACATTTAGCAGAAAATGGTACTATTTCACTCATTCAAATATATTTACATCTCATCTGCCTTTTCAGTGATATATTTGTAATCAATTACACTTAACACTATAAGAGCAAAGGGTAAATTATTTTATGACCAGAGATTCTTTAATTCTTTGAGAATTAAGATTTTTTAAACTGAACACATAATCTGATAACCTGCAATTAATGTAACATTTCCTTTTTTTAAATTTAGAATGGAAAATACAAGAGGTCACAGGTAATAATGCTCCTTTCTTTAATTAATGCTGATGAGCCAGGTGATTATGAGTTATTAAATAAGATGGAGTCAAAGTAGTAGGCAGTGTTCAGCTAATAACTCTCAGATAACTCAGCAGGTTATTCAGATACCCTTCTGGTCTGATAAATTATGAGAAATCAGAAGATGATAGTACTTAATAGCTCATTGTGACCTTAGCAATAATCTGGTATAATTGCCTCAAATAACAAAAGAAGAAGAAAGAGTGACCCAAATATGTAAAGTGACTAAGTCATGGTCATGTAGCTAATTAGCAGCAAAGATTGAAATTGAACCTGGGTCTCCTGATAAATACATCCAATCTCTTCTCCATTATACCTGCTGACAGTCCTCCAGAGACAATGACAAATCAAAATTTATATATTCAAGATCTATTTTAATAAAATAAAGGATCATTTTAATGTTAAGTTAAAAACAAATGGAATAGAAATATATATATACACACATAGTATAATCTCAACAAAAAAGAAATATGCAAAACGGTACAGTAATCATCTCTAGATGGAGATAATAGAGATAATTTTAACGTTTTATGAATCTCTATTTTGTGCAATTTAAAATCAGAAAATATGAATTACACATATAAATAATGTTTAAATGGTGTTATACATTAGAAGACAGTTATATTATTACATATTATAAGAGAAAAATACAAAATGCTATTGTATTATATATTATCATAAAATAAACTACATATGGTACCTTGGAATATACTTACATTCTTATAAGAAACTTAAGAATGTTTTCCAAAACATTTTCTGTTTAATACAAGTCTGTTAGAATGACTTCCATTAAAAAAAAAAAAAAAAATGCCAGGTGTAGAAATCAGCTTTGGAGATAGGGCATATTCTATCTCCAACTTAATGCTTCACCATTTACACTAGCATGCCAGTAATTTTGAGACATGCTACAGTAACGGAAATCACTTACATCTGTTTAAGCTAGCAGTTTCCTAACTTATTTGATCACAGCACTGTTAAGCAGCACCTGGTACACTTACTAAACAAGGTTTCATAGAACATATTTGAGAAAACCTCAAATCATCTAAAATTCCAGCTCATCTACTCACAATGTCAATAATTTAAGGCTCTTAACTAAGTGTTGCTTACAAATGTTTTTTATGGTGCACTTGGGAAAAGAACTCTGGAATGTATAAGCAATTGCACCTTTATCTATGAAGTATTTTTTAACCTGTGAGTATATTGAAAAAGGAAATGGGAAGGTGATTTCTATGAGTTATTACTCTAAGTCTTCCATGTTTTTGCCTATTAATTTTAACGTTCTGGATGATTAATTTTAATTTTTCTTCTGCTCCAGGGCTTTGTTACAGAAGACCAACTAAGTAACGCTAGAGTGCTATCACTTTCTTATCTTGGACTGGACTCTACTGCTTAACATGAGCCAACTTAGCAGCATAATTTTCAAACCCAGGGCATCCAGTCAGGTTATCGACTTCAGAAATCCACGCAAATAACTCGAAATGTAACTCAAATATGCATATCCTCTCCATTGCTCTTCCTTCTAAAACCACTGAGAAATTTAAACTATTTCTGCTGAAATGTTCCCAGATACCTCAACTGCATACATTTTAGCTTCTTTTTTCATCTCTTAGGTTTGAAATGGGAAGAAAAATGACACTACCATCAGATTTATGTATAAATTAAGAGGCTACATGAAATATGCTTAGGACAATGCCTGGTACATAGTATATTCTAAGTGGGTATTAGATGTGATTCTGAAATAAGATGTAATTTTTTTCTCCCTCTGCTCCTGCTTTTGGCAACACAATCTTCTTTCCTTTCTGCAACATAAAAGTATTATATCATCTTTGCTTTCTCTTTTATCTTCTAAACCTTACACAGTGCACACCATTATGCAAAATTTACTCTCATTATTCTCACCCTATACACACACTACAAAATGTTTCATTCAGTCCATTTCTAAGTACTTCCTGTGAAAGTTCTGTTAAATCTGTCCCTTTAATTCCATTTTGCATTCTCACTACTCTATGGGGATCATTCTCTTACAACTAAACAAGTATAATAACAGAATTCTTGGTCTCTATACTTGAAAATAACTTCTCCCTCATTCTATGCAGTAAATAATACACTCTAAAATTCTCCTTGAATGTAGACAGTTCTCAGATCACAGCTATCAATTATTCCTTATTCCTTACAGATAACATCTAAACACCAAATACCATTCCCAGGTATTCTATAGAAAAGCCATAAATTCTCCACACTGCCCAAACAGTGTCTACTCCAGTTTCCATTTATATTGGGCCACTGGCATGAATCCTGTCTTTTCTGTCCTTTTGAATGAGATTACCCAATCTTTAAAGACAGCTCAAATCACATTTCTTTATAAATCTTCCTGAATTGTTCAATTCTGATGTATGCTTTTCACCATTCTGTGTATCTCTGGCAAGTCCCAAAACATTCACATATTTAAGACATATCACATATTTGGGGGAGGAGAATTCTCTATTTTTGATATATAAAATGAATCACCATGTATGTTTTTGAGCAACTGTGCAGAGAAGATAGATCCATGTCCAGAATGTCGATTCCAATAAACACAGTTTTGCCCCTATTGTGACAGCAGGGGTCAAGGGAATCAACCAGTTGGCTGCCTAATTGCCCCTGGGTATGGTCCCACACTAGAGAGTCAGGATTAATATTCTGCTTCTGGGATATTGGGCACTCAGCAATGGCTGTAGCCGCCTACATCAGGTAGGGAAGTCCCTATTGCTGAGTTCATGCATAACCTCTGTCCTTTCCACCAGGACACTTTATTCATGAGCCTATTGAGAGAAGCTGATTGGTATGCAGAGAACAGGTTGTCCAAACCACTTGATTCATAACTGTACTCACCACTGAGGTCACTCACTGGCAAGCATTCACATGACACAAAGGTACTCTTATTCACAATTTTTGCCCAATCTAAGTAGTCTGTTCTCTAACCTTTTCCCCAGACATCCTTTTCACCATGTTCCAATCATGTTCCTTGCAAGTCCCTGACATTCAGCCAAACTATTGGCCAAAGCTAATGCATTGGTATGGGCACACGTTTTTAAAATTCCTCTCAGAAAAATAAACAACGAAATTGCTTGAAGTGAAGCCCACTGGGAAGATTCCTCTTCACCACTGTACTGCAGTAATATCCCAGGAAGGGACTGTGATCCTACAGCTATCCATTTTAATTTCGTTCCTACATATATATCATGAAGAACCACCTCTAAACATGCCTGAACTTTTGCTTTTTCATTCAATTGGTGATAAGAAATGTCCCATGAGACTCAAGGTGTAGGTTGGAAAGAGAAGATAACGTAGCAAGAGCAGGGAGCATGAACGTTTGAGCTACTCCTCATAGAAATTGTCTGCACCTTCAGGGCCTTCCTGAGCCATACTTAACACACATCACTTTCATTTATTAATGAGTGCTGTTGGGTATATTCGACTTTATAGTTTATTAAGCGATGAGCTAGACACACATGATGGGCAGTTCAGGTCACATGCTAACCTGATAGGGGAGCAGGTCTTATATGACAAATCCATTCTAATAATTCAATCACCCTTTGTCTTTGGATACCTCCCTATAAACTATTCTAAGGCAGTTAATCTTTCTTTCAGCCTCTTTCAAGCCTTCCCCAAAAGGGTCCACAGTGGGAATTGCTCCCCTCAAACTGGGATTTCTAAATTCAATGGGAATAACAGGATCCAGGTATGGCAGAAAACAAGAGAACAGGTGATATAATCTCCAAAGACAAAGTAGTGTGGTGACTTATACTGGGAGCAAGTCAAAACAGTAATCAAGAACCTGACTCACAGAGACTTATGGTGTTGGCTAGTAGATGATGGTGTTCCTAAGAAGAGACAGATGGGCAGTTTCCTTAATTCTTGCTTGATTAAATTAAGTGGAAGGGTTTTCTGTCTGAAAAACAAATGTGATTTTTTTCTCTTTTTATTATTTTTATTGGTGCATTTTTAACTATTATAATAGTGGGGTCAGAAACCTAACTTAAATCACAACACAGAACAGAGTCATGAGTCGGACATGGTGGCACACAACTGTAATCCCAGTGGTTTGAGAGGCTGAGACAGAAGGATTTCAAGTTCAAAGCCAGCCTCAGCACCTCAGTGAGGCCCTAAGCAACTAAGTGAGACCCTGTCTCTAAATAAAAGATATTTTAAAAGTCTGAGGATGTGGCTCAGTGTATTAATGCTGGCTTCAATCCCCAGTACAAAAAAAAAAAATGAAAAGAAAATAGAAAAAGAAATGGCTCTCTTCAATCAACTCCTAGAGTTGACCAAGTGTACAAACTTGAATTCCTTGAATGAAGGGGAAGTTGTGTCCCTTGAGGACCGATCCTGTATGTGTCAAATGGAGGCATATACACCAGGAAAAGCCAAGGTGACTCACTGGATGTCCTCTAAATTACTAAATCACATAGATATATTTCTAACAGGGAAATAATAGTCCTCCTTTTTTTCTTCAATAATTCTATACCACATCTTAAAATAATTGCATAAAGTCCTGAGTATTACTACATTAGGCACTGATTGTTAAGTACCTGTTAAAATACTTCTAAATTTTTTTATAAAACTACTAGTAACACAGCAATAGAAATTCTGTATTCATCTTACATTTATTCACAAATGAAAATACTTCTGTGAACTTCGTTATCACCTAGCTGAATACAAGGTTTCAAGATAACAAACCTGTCCAGGGCCTGGAGCATAGAATTGAATAGGAATATGAGATAAAAGCAAATTGTGTGTGTGTGTGTGTGTGTGTGTGTGCACGTACGTGCATGTGCACATACTACCTGCTTATGCACTTTTTAATTCTTTAGAATCAGGTGTTAATTCAATCAGGAGGAACTTAAACTATGAAAGGCCTTGAAGTAATTTGGAGAGAAAAGATAAGATGTCCTGAATTTCCTCTAAGGCATTAGATTTAATACCTTATAAAAATTTTATGCACTTTTTCATTTTTTTGAAAGTAAACTTCTTGCAAAATAAAACTGCCTACTTAACACAATTAAGAAAAGTAAACATGTTCCAGGGAAAAAAATACTTTTATTGAGCTGAAAGGGTGATTTATATTCTACTTTGACCAGCGTGTAGTTATCAGCTGAGCCAGCTGAGCGCTAACTATCCGTGATTCCTCAAGGACATGAGGCTCTACTTTTTCCCTGCTGAAATGATACAGCTACAAGTACCTGTAGCTCCAGCAATGCCATCACAGTTTCAGAAGCTACCTCTCAGAAGATGAGGACTGGTTTAAAGGTCAGGGAAGTCAGAGGACATAGAGTAGGAAATCTCATTCTTCTGCTCATGGGGACATTTGAAAGCCAGCATGCCTGTATGAACACAGATACATTAATGCACCTGGCAGTGTCCCTACTACCCTGTTGAAATAGCATGAGTGACAGGCTGATGTCCTCCTACTCCTCTACACCCAGTTTAAATCCCATGATTAATCATTATTATCACTCCCTTGCATGCACCTCCAACTCTCTTGACCATTTCCTTTTATCTGAGGCCAAGCCACAATCTAGGCAAATCCTTGCCTGCTCCCTAAATTCATAAATGCTGCTGAGTATGGCTGAAGAAAAATACTCCACCACACACACTGGTTTCTTTCTAACTTAAGGACAATGAATCTCAGCAGGACATTTACTGCTGTCAGGTAATCACACTATTTTCCCAATCCACTCACTTTCCTAACACATCTGCCTTTCTTCTCAAACCATCAGCTCATCTGTCCTCTACCAAACTCATTCTCAGTCAATGACCTTTCTTCATATTTCACTGAATAAAATGGAAACAATCAGAAGAACACTTCCACAACCACTTCTACGCCCCTACTAACATCTGGGATCTCAGTCTGAACCCCTCTAATCCCACAGAGGAACCCTGCTTCTCTTATCGAAGTCGACACTTCTGTTTGAGTTCCAGTTCACCATCCCCCTCCCTCGTGGACACATCTCCAGCAATTCCTCTGCTCTCCCCATTACAACTCCATCTTCACAACCAACTAGAGTGTAGCCACCATCATGAAAACATGCTGCCACTTCCTGCCTTAAGGAAGTTTCTCTGTACTTCTCAAGTTATTGCACAAATTCTTTTTTTTTTTTTTTTTTTTGGTACCAGGGATTGAACTCAGGGGCACTCGACCCCTGAGCCACATCCCCAGCCCTATTTTGTGTTTTATGTAGAGACAGGGTCTCATTGAGTTGCTTAGCAGCCTCGCCATTGCTGAGGCTGGCTTTGAACCCGCGATTCTCCTGTCTCAGCCTCCCTAAGTGCTGGGATTACAGGCTTGAG
>PVHX01022379.1:0-14272 GCA_004024805.1 Geosciurus inauris | reverse complement strand
GCACAAATTCTTATCAATCCTATCAGTAAAACGTCTTGAAAGGAAATCCCTGCATTTGCTTTTCCAAGGATTATTCTCCCTCATCCATACTGTAAAGCCCATTTATTGGAGTTTTCTTCCCAACCCTGCACTGACATCGCATGTGTTAAGGTGCGGGCATCCTCTGCAGACACGGACAGCACGTGACCTAGCCACTGTCTCCCTCTCGTACATACTTCCCTGGCTTTCAGATGATTCCTCTTCCTTCACCAGGGTCTCAGTATCTTTTTTATTTTTCCTCTTCTCGCCCTCTTAGTGTTGATGTGTTCAAGGGGTTAGTTGTTAGTCATTTTATTTTCTCCATCCATATTCCCTTTCTCAGTGGCCCTGTCTTAAGTCCTTTAGTTCATTCTTGATGCTTCAGCTTATTCTTCCTAGATGAGTCAGAACCCCCTTGGCTCTAATGGTTAAATATATGCACTATCTAACTGCCTCTTCCTCTTCCACTTGCAACTGTCACTAAGTCATCATAATTTCTGATGACATCATAATTTCTGAATGATTGTCACAGACTCCTAACTTGCCGCCCTACTTTTGTGTTTCTTTGTCCCCAGAGTCTATTCTCAAAACAGCAACCCAGGGGATCCTATTAAAACAGAAGTCAGACAAGGTTTTTTCTTTGATTAAAACCTTCCAAAAACTCATGACCTCACTCAGAGTAAAACAAAGTCCATACGATGGTCTTAAAGTCTATTTATGATTTCAGCTCTCTGTGCTCATCATGTGTCTCACTTTTCCCAACCATGCAGGGCACACTCTTACCTATTATATATTTGGACTTGCTTTCCCGCATACCTGAATAACTTCTCTCCAGATATCAGCAATGCTACCATTCTCACCACCTTCAAATCTTTGCTCAAATGAATCCTTCTCAGTGAGACCCTCCCTGATCTCCCTGTTGAGATCCCGCCCTAACTCCTCACTGCTCCTGTGCCTCACCCACATCTCTGACTCTCTTCCTCTGCCTTAGTTTGTTTCCATGGCAATGTTTTTTTTTTCTATTTATGCTATTATTTTTTTTTTTTTTGAATTGGGGATTGAACTCAGGGGTACTCAACCACTGAGCCACATCTCCAGTCCTATTGTGTGTTTTATTTAGAGACAGGGTCTCACTGAATTGTTTAGCTGGCTTTGAATTCTCAATTCTCTGCTCTCAGCTTCCCAAAGTGCTGGGATTACAGGCATGCACCACCAGACCTGGCTTATGCTATTATTTATTGTCTCTTTTCCACTAGAACTTAAGGGGTCTTGGTGTGTTTTGTTCACTGATGGATCCCTAGGCCCCAAAAGACCACCTGACATGTACCAAGCCCTCAATAAATATTGCTCAATGACAAAATAAAATAAAATGAATAAAACTAAGAAAATAGCTTTCCTGATTTCTCCCCCCTTCCTTCTTTGAACTACCTTTGTACCTGCTCAAATTTCATTATTGTGTTCCCTTCATAGTTTTTCAAAAATTTATTATTAATTGTTCACTAGCTTCTCTTCCCATGATCCCCTGCAGGGCACAATCTATAGCTACTGCTCCCTGTACCTCAGCACAGGGCCTGGAGCCCCTGTGCTCTCAACTAACATCTGTCATATTACATTTCATTAAGAGAGATTTTTTATTTTAGAAATGTTATATGTACATGATAGAAAGTTAGCAAAATCAAGAAGAGTAGAGGATAAAATCCCACATCCTTCATCATCAAAATATTAATGATCTAATACAGTCTTCCAATTGTTTCTCCTGGCACATTTTGGATGCCTAAAAAGATTTTATTGAGTTAAACTCATTCTTATGCACATATCTGCTCGCTGCTCCTTGGCCTCACTATAATGAGCAGGGATATGAACATTTAACATTATTTTAAAAGGTTGCACTGTATTTCATCAAGTGAGGGAAACAGAATGCTTGCTCATTGTACTGAGATGGAATGTTTCGATTATTTCCATCTTTCTTAAGCAGAATTGTTAAAGGGCTCCACTCAAATTATTCCATAGAGATAGACAAACTTCTTGACTCTGATGTGCTAAATTAGGGAGCTGCCAAATTTTTCAGTTAATTTAATAAATGGCACAAGCCCAGGCTCACAGCATGAGAATATGGATTTAATTTGATGTCAAATGAACCGAGGGAGAAGGTGCCCCCTTCTCTCAAACAAATGAAAGATTTAGTTTAAGGTTATTGAAGCTATGTTTAAATTCTCCATGTTTCTTTTAGAAAATTTCCATCGGCCATCCAAAAAGACCTCAAATATTTGCAAGGGCACAGGTTGTTTTACATGTTAAGAAAATATGCTTCCAAGAGCTTTTCTTCCCCTGCTAGGTCTTTCTATGCCAGGAGTAAGTGACTTGTAACCTTTACTTTTTGACACAAGGGTCAGATTTATATCAGATTCAGACTCTTGGGGTAGCTGTTATGTGAAGTTCCTGCAGAAATACTGCTGACATGCCTCAGTGCCTGGGGCTGTTGCATCTACAGGTATAGGCAAGGAGAGTGACCTCCTTGGCATTTCTATTTTCTTCTTTGTTATCCTTAGATTCTGTCCCATTGCTTCTGCAATAGGAAGTTCAAATTGAAGCTCAAATTTGGCATTATATTTGGTAATTTTACCTAATTTAACTTTCCTACAGGAGAATGTAAAACTGAATAGGCAGTTTCACTTCATTCTGCTGTAAACAATTCTTTAACTAATATAATAAAGAATTTAGTTACTGTATTTGAAATATGTAGATTGAAATTTTCTATTAAATTATTGGGCTCTTTCTGTGAATTGAGCATGGGACATGTTATTCCAATTTCCTGGAAGCGGCATATGCATGATCTTCCACCCTCTACTCAGGGCAATCATTAAAAGCTGATAGTCCAACTCATGCCTACGGTGGCAAGAAAGATAGTCATGTTTTAATATTTGGGGCACGATATTCAAAACAGCTATAAAATGGGAGGCCAGAAAGGTGTTCTATTTGAGTGGATTATCTTTATTTCCCTTTTTATGTATAGTAGTATAATTGTATAATAATGATAATTACCACTTCTTTAAAACTTTCTCTGTACATAGCTCATATTTTGAAGCATTTTAAAAACATTAGGTCATTTAATTTTCCTAATAACCCTGTGAGGTAGGTATTATTTTACCCGTTTTGCAGATCAAAAAGTTAAGATAATTTAATCCTCTCAAAATTACACTGATAAAAAAATGCTAGAATTATTACCCAGACTATTTATAATATAGAATAAAAATATATTTTAACTTTTTTATTTTTTTGATTGAGTTTTATGTATTATCTTCTAATTTTAAACATGTGGCTAAAATTTCTTAGAATACTAAATAATTTTACACCTTGAAACAAATTGTTTTTATTTATCTGATTGATTTTATTTCTTACCTTAATTTATCTAATCTGTACTTTGCTTGGTGTATTTAAAACATCCACATTGAAAGATTATGGCACAGGGGCACACGCCTGTAATCCTAGCACTTTGGGAGGCTGAGACAGGAGAATCGCGAGTTCAAAGCCAGCCTCAGCAACAGCGAGGTGCTAAGCAACTCAGTGAGACCCTGTCTCTGCATAAAACACAAAATAGGGCTGGGGATGTGGCTCAGTGGTCAAATGGCCCTGAGTTCAATTCCTAGTACCAAAAAAAAGGGGGGGGGGATTATTGGTACAGTAGGATTAATATCTGCCTGTTTGTAACTGTTTTCTATTTCTTATATTTGTTTTCTGTGTCAACTCCCTGCCCCCACCATTTTACATATTCTGCCTTTTCTGGCTTGAATTGAGCATTTAATCTGATTCCATTTTTCTCAACATAAAAATTTTATTCCCTTAAAAAACCTGTTACAAGTTGAATGGATAAAGAAAATATGGTATATATACAAAATGGAGCTTTAGTCACAAAGAAGAATGACATTTATGGCATTTTCTGGTAAATGGATAGAAATGGAGAAAATCATGCTAAGTGACATAAGCCAGACTCAGAAAGCCAAAGGCTGAATGTTGTCTCTGATATACAGAAACTAGTCCACAATAATGGGGGAAAAGAGGCAGGGGAGTCCATCAAAATAGAAGGCTGGTGGACTAGATGAAGGGGACTGAGGGGGAGGGAGAAGAGACAGGAAAAGGGGAGAACAGCGGAATGTATCCGACCTAATTTTCCTATGTGTATATATGAATATACTGTAGTGAATCACACCATCATGTACATCCACAAGACACTAACCAAAAGAAAATAAAAACTAAATTAAAACAAAACAGCAGAAAGATCAGTAGAGTGGAAGGAAAGGAACAGGGGAAGGGAAAGGGGAGGCACTGGGGATTGACTTAGAGCAGAGCATATTTCATGTTTTTATGTCAAAATGAATCCTAATGTTTTATATAACTAAAAAGAACCAAAAAAAAAAAAAAAAAAAGTTAGGCTTGTCCTGCACATTACAATACACGTCATTTAACTAATCTACATCTCCCTTCAAATAACACTATGCAGCTTCAGGTGTGCTTTATAAAGGAATTCCCCCAACCCTTCCCTTTGTTCCCTATGTCATTGCTGTTATTTCTTTTACATATCCACACTGTTTGTGTGTATTACTTTAAACAGATAGTTATTCTTTAGATAAATTAAAAATAAGGCAAATAGCAAATTCTGTTTTACCTTTGCTTATTCCTTAGCCAAAGTTTTCTTTGTAGTGCACAAAGAAAACAATGTCTTCCGTCCAACAATGTCTTTTAACATTTCTTGCAGGGCAGATCTGGAGGCAATAAAACCCCTCTGTTTTAGTTTGTGTGAGAAAGGATTTTTCCTTTACCCTTGAAGGATAAATTCACCCAACATAGAATTCCAATTGGTGAGCATTTTCTTCCAACACTTTAATTGTTTTACTCCACTCTTTTCTTGCATCCATGGTTTCTAATGCGAAATCTGATACAATTCCTAGCCTTGCAAGGAATTTTTTCCTTGTAATTTTTAAAGGAGTGTCTCTCTGTCTTTACCTTCTTTTGATTTTGAGCACTTTTTCTCAGAAAGTCTGTGTTGCAGCTTTTTCAATCTGCTGTAGTTACTCTGGAGCTCTAACACTATGGTAAAGTCTGGAAACATGTTCTATAATCTGTTGTTAAATCCCAGACTTTTAGTAGGTCTGTGCCCCAGATAAGTCATTCACAGGGCCTTCAGTGGTATAACTACCCCTTCTGTTAGATGAGAAAAGCAGGCTAGAAGGGACTGGCTGGGAAGAAAGTCCTCACCTGGGGTGGAATAATGCTCTGGTAACATCTTCCCATGGAGAGTGTGTCTTAGCGGTGAAAAATGCTGTGGGGTTATTTCATAATCTTAACTCTTTCTTTCCTCTGCCAGAGATGTGAAGGGATCGTTCTCAGATCTTCACCATGAAATCCTAATTAGGTTCTTTGAGGTAAAGTTCATGAAAACGTGCCCTTATAATATCGTGGCCCCAGGAGTTTTCTGCCGTTTATGGTAGTTCACACTCAAACTCCAGTAACTCATCAGAACCATCATTTAAGAGTTTCCACCAGCTTCTACTCCTCGACAAGAGATCTCAGCTGTGACTCTGGATTCACCTGTTTCTTTGTATTTTCAGGCAGTAGTTTGATTTGAAAATTCAATCCTCTAATAGGTTGAAGAAAGCTGTTGATTTTCAGTTTGTCTACATTATTCTTGTAGGAGGGATAAGGGTAATGACTCCCAAGTGCCTTAAGTGTTACAACTAAAATCAGCATTTTAATTTTATAAAACATTTTAAATATCTTATTCAATTTAACCTTTTGCAATTGAGATAATGATTAATAAAAAATTTTCATTATTGTTATGTTTTGCGATCATTTGAAGTGTTGAGAAGTCAGAAATCTACCAGAATAAATCAAGCCACCAGGAAGAGTAACATCTTAACCACCTGATACCCATTAGCTGTGGAAATTTTATGGTTTTTATGAAATAGATACATGTAAAGCACCAATTCCATTAAATCTTTCATCTTCTATCTGCTTTTTCTGATAAAGGCATTTGGAAGCATTTTTTTTTTAGAAAATATAGTACTAACCCTTCATAAGTTATCCTCAAATTAGTACATTTCAACTAAGCCTCTCTGCCAACAATCTATACTAGGCCTATTTCTCTTCATTGCTGATGAAAAGTAGCTGGTTATTATAATGAAATTGGGCAATCTGATGAAAAGTAGCTAATATCTAGTTTTCTGTAAATAATTTCCATTCAAGACTATATACATTATGAGGGAAAATCTGGTTTTCACTGAATTTTAATCAACATTGAAAAGTTAACTGAGAAATAGAGGTTAAGAAAATTTTATTGTATTCATACCATCTTTAAACTCAGGATAGAGAAGACTGCAGAAATGAATGCCTACAAGGAACTAGAGAAAAGTAAAATTTCCAAGGTCTATAGAAGGAGTAAGGTAGGTTAGATGGCATGATATTCCCAATGGGGTTGATAATTCAACATAATTGAGATACTTTAATAGTGAGCAACTTAGAAAATGGCACCAAGACTCTGACAGAACCTGACTTCATGATTTAGGTAAAATAACAAAGAAACGAAGATTGGTTCACCTAGAGTAAAGAACTTGAGCAACAGGAGAGCTATTTTAAATACTAAAGACTGGAAGACAGATATAAACAAGAGCTTCCATTCATTTAGTATGGCCCCACCCTGTGGCAGTAATACTAATAACATCATTAGAACTTTCAGGAGTAATAGGAAGGGAAGAATAATATTCTAAATCAGAAAAACTCAAATACAGAATGGATTATCTCTAAATTTACTTAATGCTTTACTATAAGAGATAATAAAGTCAAGGCAAATCATTATACATCTTACTAATTTTGGAGTTATTTTAAATCCTTCTTGAAGAAAGCAGACCACTTATAAGTACATATAAATTGCCTTTCAGTCCTAGTGACCATAACATCATGAAGAACTTGGTTGGTGCAAAAATCACATTTATTGAATAAATTTGATTGGTAGACAAATTACCACTTAGGGAAGAGGAACAAAATTGCAGACAGGATTCAGGCTTTGATGAGTTTCCAAGTCTCCCTACCCAAGAGATTTTATCATTCTGCTTATACCTGCAAATATCCCTTTAGCAAAGAAGCAACCATGGACATCTTGTACTTCCATATAACAGTTCTAGTATTTACCAAACCTTTTGCATATGTAACATGTTTTATCCAAAGTTAACACTCAAAGGCTTTAAAGATGGTGAGGAAGCTGATGCCATATCACTTGAATGTTGTGACTCTGTTTACCTGATAAGTTATCAAAAACAAGATTTGAACTTGGGATTCAAAGAATATTCCACTTCCTCTTTATCAGGTTATATAATAGCAGTTACATCAGTTCAGTCCTTCAAGGGTCCTGGTTTTTAATCCTTTCTACCGCAACCTTAAAGGCTATACTTAATCAACTATGGAAAGTGAAACTGAATATTTTGGTACCAGGGATTGAACCCAAACACACTTAACGACTGAGCCCCAGCCCCAGCCTTTTATTGTAATTTTTATTTTGAGATAAGGTCTCAGTAAGTTGCTTAAGGCCTTGCTAAGTTGCTGAGCCTGGCTTTGAAGTTGCAATCCTCTTGCCTCAGCCTCCCAAGTTGCTAGGATTAGAGGTGTGAGCCATCACACCCAGGTGGATGCTGTGTTTGATACTTTTCCTATCAGTTGTTCTGATTATCAATTATGATGGTCTATAATTCCTGCCATCTGGTTATATACTCTCTATGGACACAGAATTGTGAATAATTATAATAGTTACTGAAATTTATTGAAAATGTACATATGCCTGACCTAGCTAGGCCTTTCACATGGATTTTCTGAATTGATTCTCATAGAGTTATCTATAAAAGGTACCATCATTATCTCATTTTTACCACTGAAGTCAAGAAATAGTTATTTGCACCAAGTTACACAGTTAAATTTTAGAACAGGAATTCCTGCCCAGGCAACGTGATACTGGAAATTGTGCTCTTTAACATCAAAATTTTAGTAGCTGTTGTGACTATCTCTGCTATATTTTCCATCAAAGAAGTCACCACTTATCTGGAAACTAAGTCTCCAGATCCCAACATGGGCCCAGTATAATCACTGCCCACTTATGGGGCAGGATCTGGGCATCACCTCTTGTGCAATGTGAAAACATCACCGTCCGATTTCCTTAATCACTGCTTCACCTGTGCTTTGTCTGTCCCCAGGTTTTCAAAACATGGAACAGACCACAAATACTTTGCAGAAAGAATTTTGTAAGCCCAGCTTGCCTTGTTCACTGGGTATTAGCCCATCAGCTGCATTGGATCTTGAACACAATTCTAGTTAATGGAGACAGTGTCTTTGCCATATCACCACATCTGATGTATAAGGATAGTGACTAAAGTAACTTGGAGAAAATAGGTGTCCAATGGCATCTTGGCAGGCACATCTTTCTGTCATTTCTTTTGCACCTCAACAGAAGAAATCCTTCTAAAATTAAAATCCTAGAAAAACATATTGTCAGCACTTCTGTAATAAAAAGAGTCAGTGCCAGCTGGGCCTGCTTTAAAGAGCATCACCCCTCCCAATATATATTTATTGGTCACTGATGGAAGCACATAGCCTTATAAAAACTGGGATAGTTAGGCACTAAATTACTGGCAGCTCTTATTCCTGGCTTCTGAGGCAAGCAATTTTTATTTTCACTTAAGACTCCTATGTATGCTTTACATTTATCCATAATTCTCTATTATCTTGTAATCAGACGTATGGTAGGAATCAAAGTGGAGCAGAGAGAGGAGATGAAGGGGGAGGGAAGTAGGGAGGGAAAGGGAAGGTCATGGGGAAAGAAATCAACCAAATGATGCTATGTGCATGTATGAATACAGAACAATGGATATCACTTTATGTATAATTGTAATGCAACAATTTTCAAAAAAAATAGAAGGGAGACTTGTAAATTGAAGGTGGGAGATTGGGGGGGAAAGGAGTGGAGAGAAAGGGGAAGTGCTGGGGAAAGAAATGGAGCAAATTATATTAATATGTCACAATGAACCCCAATATTAAGTAGAATTATAATGCACTAATAATAAAAGAAAATAAGAAAATGTCTAGCTTAACCATGACTTGAAGTGCATACAAAGAGGAGACTATTCTTTGAGTTCATAAATTGCATAATAAAATACTTAGCAAGAACATATAATGGATTAAATACTGTTTACACTTAAAGATTAAAAATATTAGACACTGCTAGTAGCTAATCATGAAAAGAGGAAGACAAAGTCTCTAATCTCAACAATCAAGTATAGCAATCCTAATCTAATTTTCTTCTTCCTATTTCTTATATTTATATTAATACTACCATTCACTCATTTGTCAGAATTTTAAATTAAAATCATTTCTGGTATTTCATTTAGCCCCTCCTATGAATCCAATCAGGGATTAAGTCATTTTTACTTTTTCTTCACGGTTTTTCAAAAATCTTCTACTTAATACTTATTTCATCAGTACTCATTATTACTATAATTTTCCAGTTGTAGAATATTTTACTAAAAATATCTGAGGGAATTTTAAGGATCCATTCTAATGTTTTTCTGGGGAAAAGAGAACTTACCAAAATTAACCTCCTTAATGCCAACTAATAAGTGGTAAAACTAGGTCTTGAATTCTTCTTTGTAACTCCATATTTAAAAATATTTTCACTACAGTATAATATCTAGTGTATAAAATAATTATAGATTATAAACATAGTCTGGATTATACTAAGATTATGTTGTTTCCAAATATACCCTGTATTTTCTTGCTTTTATGGTTTTCTTGATCTCTTCTAATCTGAATGTTTTTAGACTGTTATCAACTGGACAGATATTATTCAACCTTAAAGATTCAGATGAAATACAGCTTTATCCACAAAGCTTTCCAGGATTCTCCTAGCTGAGAAGATGTATTTTCTAAACTTCCATAGCAATTGACCTTACTTATCATCAAAAACACTTAATATTCTACCTGGCATGGAGTTACTTTTGTATCTCTTCTATTAATGTTTTTGAAGTATTCCGATCAGTAGAATTGTATGTCACAATCTTGTATCTTCCAAGGTCCCTCGTGAGCAAGGAAGCCTTATAAATCAGTCAGTGAGTTTTAAGACTTAAACATCATGAATCACTTTAGCAGAGGTGTCTAGTTTGAAACAATTATCAGCAATATCTTTATCCTGACTATCATCCGTTGGGTGAAGTCTCAATGCATAACAAGCATGTGGAGACAAAAACACGTGACAAAAACAAATATATCAAAAGAAAGAGAAGTGCCCAGAGTAGATGGGGTTAGCTTGTTAACATTGACCATCACACAACAATACCTGAAACCTGATAAGAAACACACTTGCCTCTCTTCTCTCCTGTTGTAATTGACAATGTTCCTTCAGATTCTCCATCCACAGAAAACAAAAATGGTTGATAGAGTTTCTCCTTGGTGATTAAACCTAGGATCACCTCAGTACTACTACAGTGCACTTTAGTGACAAATTTCATGAGGTATTAATGTTGATCATAGTTGTCATTTTTCAGAGATGGAAACAGACCTGGAAAGCCACCACTGCTACAACACCTCCACTAATTTTGTAAGCTGGTTTGTCTCACCTGAAATAATCAAGGGTGGAAAATATCAGTATTTTTTATTCAGAGAAATTGCAAATAAAAAAGTTTATTTAGCATACAGTAAGCCCAATCCATGTTATTCTTGTCAAAATTTTATAATGGACTCAACACACATCAGGAACTGAGGAGTGTCCACTGAAAACACTGAGAAATGGTATGTGAAGAACTCTTCAAATATGTTAAAAGTACAGCAGGAATGAAAATTCTGAATTGATTCTCAACATTTTAAACTACCTAGAGCGTACCATATCTTTACTTGAAAGCAACATGTACACATGAGAGAAAGAGGGAGAGACTCAGGCACCCGAAGAGATATATAGAAGGAAGGTCAGGATGATAACAGGGCCACAGCTAACACAGAATATACAAATCTGTCATTTTGCTGATATGAGAAGCAGTGACAGTGTTCAGACTTGGTTATTTTCAAGGGATTATATTTATAATCTACCACCTATCTATGTATGCAGATTCCTTGTGCAAGGAAATTATCCAAGAGTCTATCAGGTACCACTTTAAGCCTCTTTAAGGGGCCATGGACAAGGTGATTCCATTTCTCATCATAACATCTCTCTGTGATTTGTTCTGAGATACACTGAAAATTTCACAAAGCAGAATTATTTGACATGAAATTTCACTCAGATGAACTTTGTCCCAAGCATGTGGGAATAAAAGTAACAATAATGCTTTGTTTGTACTAACGAGGCCTGTGCAGTCCAAGACAGTCTCCTGACTTGAAATTTATTTGAATCCACAACCCAAGCCCAAATTTACCTTTTCTTTTTATGCTGGGATGAATGTAATCATTGATAACAAATCAAAAGTTTGAGTTAGTACTCAAAAAAGTTTGAGTTATCTGTTTCTGTTATTCAAGTTAAGATGACTTAAACAGTAGCCAATATATGAGATCTCCATTGCAACATTCACTTTACATTTCTGTAAGCAACTCCCCTATTGAAAATTTCTGCAGATGGTTGGACATGGGGACCTGGATGCCAGACATGATCTAAATGAGCAAACGTTGATTTATTCATACAATTTAGATGCACTACCAGGAAAAAAGAATCTACATTTGTGGCAGGATAGTAGGCATGGCACCTGAAGACCTTTGAACTTGCAATATAACTCAATAGGATAGTGAGAACATATTAGAATTAAAAAGGAAAACAAGTCATTTTTTGAATTAAGGAGAAGAAATCTTTTTAATGTAAAAAAATGACTTATTAGATAATTCTCTTAGTTAAATCCAAACTACAGATTTGCCAAAAGAAGATAGATTTATGGTTTTGGGCCATAACATCCTATTTGGTAGATTTCGATTAATAAAAGTGACTTAAAGGCAGACTCAAAGTATTCTACCTTCAAGAAGTGTCCCATCAGATGAACAAAAAGCCTTCAAAGATTTAAATTTGCTAGTGGGTATTTTATACAAACTTACCCAAAGCAATGCTTTAATCTCATTTTTTTTTTTTTTTTTTGGCTAATAAAATAAAATTTCTTGCTGTGCTCAAAGGCACAGATCAAATCCGAAGGATTAAGATTTAAATGAGTAGGCAATCAAAACAGGCTTCTGACAGGGGTTTAAAATGGCAAAGAAGTTGGACACATTAGTACTGAAAATAAACTTTTAAACATATTAATACTTAATTTTTCCTTCAAAATGGCTCTGAACTTATAAGGCTATACAAATCAATTTCTATGAGAACAAAGTGATCAGAGTTCTGATCCACACAGTTGAATATCAGTGAGAAAACACAGGGGGAGCTGGTCTCCTGGTTTACTCATTTTCATTACAAGCACAATTTTCAGAATACAGTAAAACTGCTATAAACCAGCAAGTAGGAGGGCCTTGGAACTAGTTAATTGAATTCCATAACTAAGGAACAGATGACTGACTAAGGTGTTTGAATTTTCTTTTACAAGATACACAACAAATTAAAAAAAAAAAAAAATAGCCCATTTCCGAGCCTTACTGAAAGGATGTAATAATCAGCTCTGCCATTGATGGTAATAATAAAAAGCTAATAATTATTCAATGACCTTGAATAGAGACACTGCACGTCGACTTTATTTTTGTTATCTAGAAGTACAGTTTTGATGTTTAAAACATAAAACATTGCTCTCTTTCTGTTTTATCTAAGGCATTACCCTAGGAATCTTTTGTTAACCAAATTTTTATATCAATTTATTTTCTTGTTTCCTTCTTTTATTGTTGTTTTTACTAGAATAATTTGGTAATTGAAAGTTCTAGATGACTTCCAATTAGCCAAAGGTCTACAATATAATCTCCTGGAATTGATAAAGATATTATCAGTGGCATAAACAAAGAAATAAAAGACTTCAGCAGAAGTTGTTTTATTTCAGATGATCTAATGCTGACCTTGAGTTGAATCCTTCCACTATTGTTAGGCATGAATTTAGATTAGGTGCGAAGTAGAATCTGAAAGTTTTATTCCATTGTTACTAGGTTTAATAAAATGAGGAAGGAATATGGAATAAAAATCAAATATTTGCTGTCTTCTATCTTGAAAAATGATGTGCATAAAAGTCAAAAAAATCCACTGAAAAGAAAGTTTTATGTTTGTACTATTCCAGTCCTAGAATATATAAGACAATAGTAATCTATATTGCCAGTGATATCAAATTTGAGACAGGATAGATGAGAAGGCTGAGGTAAGGGACTCTACTTTCTTGACAGAAGAGACATGGTAACCTTACACAGGTGTGTGCCAGGGAAGGGGCTCCAGGGCTTGAAAACACACCACCTGAAATGGGCATCCTTGTAACTACCTCTGTTCTCTCCTTCAGGAATAGCTGTCTGGGTTTTCTTTGGGGAAAACACTACTCTTTCCTTTTTAATCCTTAAGAAGCTAGTTTACCCAAGCCCCAAGGGAGGAAGCTATGATGAAGCCATGCCTGAGAAAACATCACTGTGCCTAAAGCCAGGAAGACAACACATAGGGTAACTGAATAACAAGAATATATGGTTACGGAAATGTTTTCAGATTTTCATGTACCACTCTCCCAACAACATTTTATTGTTGTTGTTGTTTTCTTAGTGTTGGGAATGTAAACTTAGGCCCTCATACATACTGCCACAGAGCTATACCTCTAGTCCCTCCACCAACATTTGTGGAGCTGGTATTTACATGTATTTGCATCAGGTTTCTATTCATCTGTTATGATTTAGTTATGAAGTTTCTCCCAAAAGCTCATGTGTGAAGTAATGCAATCAAGTTTAGGGGTAAAATAATTGGGTTATGAGAGCCTAATCATCATATTAACCCAGTGGCATGAATTAACTGGTGACTATAGGCAGATAGGGTATGAATGGAGGAAGTAAGTCATGGGGGGGGAGGGTATATTTTGTTCCTGGTGAGCAAAACTGCTGTTCCCTTATTGCCACGTTCTGAGCTTCTTTCTTCTACCACACCTTTCCACCATGATGTTCTGCCTCACCTCAGGCCCAGAGATATAGAGTTGGCTGCCTGTGGACTGAAACTCTAAAACCATGAGCCAAAATAAAATTTTGTTCCTCTAAAATTGTTATTGTCAGGTCTTTTTATCAGAGTGGCAAAGAAGCTAACACA
>PVHX01022378.1:0-27820 GCA_004024805.1 Geosciurus inauris | reverse complement strand
TGGTACCAGGGATTGAACTCAGGGGCACTCGACCCCTGAGCCAGGTCCCCAGCCCTATTTTGTGTTTTATGTAGAGACAGGGTCTCACTGAGTTGCTTAGAGCCTCGCCATTGCTGAGGCTGGCTTTGAACTCGCGATTCTCCTGTCTCAGCCTCCCTAAGTGCTGGGATTACAGGCTTGAGCCACCGCGCCCGGCTTCACTTGAAGCCTCTGTATAACTCCAACTCTCAATTCTATCCCTTTATTCTTCATGAGGCAGTAGCTGAATTGAAATTCTGTGCCTCTCTGCCATGCCATGAAAAGCTGTCTCCTACAAAGGATGGCTACCATGTGATTCAGGGCCTAGGGCTGTACTCAAACTGCCTATCTTGTTCCTCCTCCTCCGAGGATCTCCCTGGTCCCTCTTCATAATTTTAGGTCATTTAATGCTAGGGAGTCATCGATGCAAAATGTGGCCATGATTTTCTAGATACTTTATTCCTTATTCTTGTGACAGAGGTATTTTCTATTATATGGACTTTTCTCCCATTGGAGATATTATCAAGTATCACTTATTTGTTAAGCACATTCTTAATTTTAATATATATTAACAGGAACTGGCCAATTAGACCTATGACTACAATAACAAAAATTATCTTTCATGTGTAACACAGGGATAGAATGATGGAGAGGGCAGTAGGGGAAAAAAAAACAAGGAAAGGAAAAGGGGGTAGGAAAAGAGAGAGAGAGATCAATCTGTAGATATCTGTATGTGGCAAATATCTTCTCCCAGTTAGTGTCTTGTCTGGTTTTTTTTTTTATACTGGGGATTGAACCCAGGGGTGCTCGACCACTGAGTTGCATTCTCCATCATTTTTATTGTTTATTTTGAGAGAAGGTCTCACTAAATTGCTGAGGCTGGCCTTGAACTTGGCAACTCTCCTGCCTCAACCTGGAGTTGTTAGGATCACAGGTGTACACCACCACGCCCAGTTTCTTTTCACTTTCTTAATGGGATCTTTTGATAAACAGAATTCCTTCATGTTAGGATAGTTCAAATTAATAAAACTTTTTCTTTATAATTAGTACTTTGGGTATCTTATTTAAGAAATTCTTCCCTACTCTGAGGGCATAGAGATGTTCCCTTATAATTTCATTAAAATATGTTTAAATTTTCATTTATTTTAAAATTTCGCATCTAGTGCTCCTAGAATTTGTTTGAGTATAATGTGTTGTAGGGCTCTCCATTTTATTTCATTTTTACCATAGAAATAACCAATTGTCCCAGCATCGTTTATGGATAGCCTATCATTCCTCACTGATCACCAATTTTAATATTTCTTTGTGTGACTATCCCTATTGCTAGATGAAGAACTCCTTTTATCTCTATCTCATCAGAGTCTAGCAAGTAAGATTTGCCTCTGAGATCTTGCTCAGTGATTGTCGAACTATGTTCTTAACCGTGGGTACCACCTTGCAAAAACCTGATAATATGAGGTAGGGGCTTGCGCATAAGCAGATTTTGGTTCATATTCCAAATTTGATCTAAAGTAGCTACCGGGTTTACTAAATGCGTTAGTGAGTCCTTTGTCACTGGAATGACAATATTTTCTTAGCAACTCAATTGCCACCTTTCACTGAGATTTGACCCAGGTCAGGTGAGCCTTTGCTCACAATGTCTCCTCATCCTCATGTGACAACACAGTTGGGAAGAAATGTCAGCATCCTAATTTAGAGAGGAAGAGGTTCTGACTAGAGGTGCTGTACTCTGACTTGCTGCAGGTCACACTGAGCCCAATTCAGGCCAGGCTCTCGGAGGACAACTCAGAAAGCCTCTAGCACTGAGGTTGGCCTCATCATGCCTCCCAACATTACAAGGTGCCAAGCCTGGCTTCCCAGAAAGAAGGCGTGGCTCTCTGGTTGGGATATTTCTATACAGGAATCTGAAGTCTTTATAGTCCTAAGGGCCCTGGGCAAGAGCTTATATATAGAAGTTAGTGTGACTTGCATTTTGGTTCAACCCACGAAGAAATTTTCTGCACTTGAGTTGCTTGAAGCTGAATCACTCCTGGTGACTGTAAAAGCTTTAGACCCATCTTCTTCCAATTGTACCATACCACATCCACCAGGCTTTGAAACAGGTCCTGGCAGAGTAAATAAATACCCACTCTCTGCAAATCTCACTTCCAGGTCTCCATTCTCCAATTATCCTTGGCTTCTCCTTTTCACTCTGAGCCCTGGTATCTAAGGATCTTTATACTCAATAGCATGTATTGAGCTGGATATGGAGCCACACTCCTGTAATCTCAGCACTTTGGGAGGCTAAGACAGGAGAATCGCGAGTTCAAAGCCAGCCTCAGCAATGGGGAGGCGCTAAGCAACTCAGTGAGACCTTGTCTCTAAATAAAACATAAAATAGAGCTGGGGATGTGGCTCAGTGGTCGAGTGCCCCTGAGTTCAATCCCTGGTACCAAAAAAAAGTATGTATTGGATACCTACTGGTTGTGAAGTACTATGCCAGGTGCGGAGGTATAGACATGAGTAAGACAGAACTCAGGATGGTCTACTGAGGAAGAGAGGGTCATCAGCATGATTTCATTATTGTCTGGTCAATGTTAAGGTATGCACTGGCTCCTAAGGAAGCCCAGAGGAGGGCCCTGGGCCTAACATGAGGATTTCTGGAAATGACATTTAAGGAGTTATATGCCTCTTGAAGGAGGAAACAGAGATGTGGATCATACAAATATAGGTGGTGATCACCTTCCACCATGATGAGGATGGGGTGTGGAGAAGCCTTGCTCTTCTAATTAAACATCTTTGAATCCTAGCATAGAATCCTTCCCCATTCATCTACCTCTTCCTTTCCTCACTTGCTGAGGCTTTCTCCAGTCATTGCTCTAAATACAGGAAGACTTGTGTTTCTCACATTCTTTGCAATTCTTACCTTCTTTTCCAGAAAGCCACTTGTCTCTTCAGACCATGTTTTAAATCAATTATGTGCGGGGATCTAAAAGTCTAAAAGATACTAGAGATAGTAACTCAGGAAAAGAGTAAGCAGAGAAGACTCCAGATGCGGTGTCCACGGGGCACGCTGGCCACAGTGAACAGGATTAAGTAAACCGTGTTTTGTGTTCATCTCTACCTGAGGCTCGAGAAACTCTTTTTTCCACGTAGCTTCTCCCCAGTGGCCGACAAGTGATGGGGAAAGAATTTCCAAGACAGACAGATCATCTGGATTTAAACTCTGGTGCTACTTCCTAGCTTCTCTATAGCAAATTACTTTCCCTTTCTCGGCCTCAGTGTTCTTATCTGTAAAATGATATAGAAATAAGTGCTTTGTGGAGTGACTCTAGGATTAAACAAGACAGAAAATGGAAAAGATGGTGAGGGAGGTGCTTAGTCGACGTTGTTTTCTTCCAGGCTTCTTTGAATGAAGAACCTACTAGAAGAAAAGCACTTCAAGACAATTGATATTCCTTTCCAAAGCATTAGGAGAAATTGTTAGGAATTTTGCAGTTGAAATCTTATTTGTAGCAAAGGCTCAGTAATCTAGGGTTTTTTCCTAGAAGAAAAGAGTAAGTGGATTTCAGAGGCAATCTGACTTGAGGATCCCTTTCCAGAAGATACAGTGACGTGCCATGCTGGTGTGAACATAACTCTGGTGCTGCCAGCGCATGCACAGTTATGCACAGTTCATCAAACTTGATTGAAGTACCAGATAACTATGCATTTGCTGTACATTACTTTTTATCATTATTTTAGAGTGTACTGCTACTTATAAACAAATTTGGGGATACATTCTGGGAAATGCATCATTAGGCAATTTCTGCCTTGTGCAAATATCACATCACAAACCTAGTGCAAGGATTTTCACACATGGCATAGCCTATTGCTCCATGATGAACAAAATGGGATTAAATGAAGCACATAAGGAAATGGTGCAATTAAGAGAGAAGCACTAGCCGGGCACGGTAGTGCATGCCTGTGATCGCAGCACTTTGGGAGGCTGAGACAGGAGAATCGCGAGTTCAAAGCCAGCCTCAGCAACAGTGAGGTGCTAAGCAATTCAGTGAGACCCTGTCTCTACATAAAACACAAAATAGGGCTGGGGATGTGGCTCAGTGGTTGAGTACCCTTGAGTTCAATCCCCAGTGCAAAAAAATAAAAAATAGTTTATAAGTGGAAGGAGTACACTCTAAAATAATAAGCATTTTACAATAAGCACATAGTTATCTGCTACCATGATCAAGCATGATGTACTTTGCGTAACTGCATGCGCGGGCAGTGCTGGAGTTATGTTCACATTGGCATCTCCACAGACTCCCGAGGAACATGCTGGCTTACGTCCTCAGGATGACTGTGATACAGGGAATTCTCAGCTCTATGATAGTCTCATGGCCTGTATGAGGTCCCCCACTGACTTCTGGGGCAGATCATCTGAGATGTGCATCCACATCATCCCGACACCTTCAGAAGGAGTCCACAACCTCGGCACACCCAGCTCAGTGCCACAGTCCTGATTTCACTAAGAGAGTTTCCTGATGTCTTGCTCAAAGCTCCTTTTGCTCCAGCCTAGCAAGGAGGGAGCATTGCTGTGAGAGGGACATTTGGACATTTCAGCGACCTGGCTACAATCCTTTTGCATTTAAATTCCTGCTGGCTGCTCCATTTTCCTGGTTCACAGTTCGTATATTATGAAGCCAAGTTTGAACTCAAGTTAGTTTTCTGAGTTACAAATTGGAGTGTTTATTGATTTCTTTTTCCCGTTTTCTTTCACTTGAAGAGCTCCTTTTACTGGTCACATGACCCAGGTGATTACTCCAGCATCACTAAGCCAAATTCAGGCATCTTACTTAGCCTAGGAGTTAGAAGATCCGAGGGTGCCAATTTTGATCTTACAGAATTCCACCCCCCCCAGGAGAATGCAGTGAAAACAGAGCTTTTCAGGGTGCTAGGGGATTCAGGTTGAAGCAAGAGGGTCCTTGGAAACCAGGGCCTTTGCATGGGAGGAGTTAATTATATATGTATAAATTATGTAATATAATAATTATATTTAAGTATATAAAACAAAATGTAAATAGACATTTGTATAAAATAATTATATACAAACTATACTTATTTATAATTATTATACATAAAATTGAATATAGATATATTTTGGAGGGAGGAAGATTAATTTTTGCTTGATTTTTTTTTTTTTTTAAACTTTTGGTGGTACTGGGGATTGGACCCAGGGACACTTTACCACTGAGCTACACCCTTAGCCCTTTTTTATTTTTTTCTACACAGGGTCTTACTAATTTGCTGAGGCTGGCTTTGAATTTGTGATCCTCCTGCCTCAGCCTCCTGAGTAGCTGGGATTACAGATGTGTGCCACCACACCTGGCTTCCCCTGATTTTTTTTTTTAAAAAAAGTCCAGGACCTGAAAAAAGTTTAAATCATTCATTCACAATTCTTTTATTGTTTTGAGGGCTTATTTTGTGTGTGATGCTCCATTTGGCCCCGATAATGTAATGGAAATAAAATACATATGATTGCAAACCTCATAGCACTTACATTCTAATGAGAGAATTAAGCGATAGCAAAAACCAAATAACACACAAAATAACCCCCATGACTGACAGAAAGAATAAGAGACAGGTTAAGGCCTACTGATGAACTAGACTATATTTTTCTCTGGGTTTACGTTGGAGCTTCCTTCTCCTGAACCATTTATCTCCTCTAAAACAGACTTTAAGTTTCTCATTTGCAGTTGAAAGTCGTTAGATTCTTCTTCACTTTCATAGGGTTGTTTTGTCCACCGGGCTATAAGTAGAGTAACCCTTCTTTCCTCCCTTCATCCGTCCGAGTAGGCAGGATAAGTCCACGTCTCTAGGAAGGAAAAGCAAGGCTGCTGGGCCACAGATGCTTCAGTCTCCCTGTAGATCGAGGTCTCTGCTTGTGCAAGCCTGCAGGCTCTGACAGCTCCAGGAAGACACATTGCCAAGATGAGTTGCTCAGTTTTTAAGATTTGTGAATCATCAATTAGGATATTCTTCAGAATTTTATCTGAGGTTGGGCTTTGTTTATTGTGTGTGGATTTTCCTGTGTGCATATCTACTGCTTAAAATGTGACATACACAACTCCCATCTCCAATCCTTAAGAAACTCACAGAAAGATGTAGCGTTGTGCAATTAGAATTATTCCTACTTTTGAATTGGTATTGTCCTCAACTCACCTAAGGGAGGAGGGGGCAGTGAAAAGAAGAGGTGACACGGAAATCTTCCAACTGAATGATGAAACTTAAACTGAAATCTAGAATGCATGATTTCTGAGTCTGTGCTCTCCACGCATGAGATTAGATGTGACAGCCTCACTCAGATAAGATATGGCAGGTGCATACAACATTATCAGAATACTGTGGGGTGCCAGATGATTAGAGTTTTCTGTCCTTGCTAATTCTAGAGAATGTGTCACACCATTGACTGAAAGGTCAGTTCTGCCTTAGAGAAAAACGGACACTATTGATTAAATATGAGGGTGAAATTGTAACACTTTGAAGATGCTGATAAGTGAAAATTAAAAAGAAAGACGCTGGTGCCAGTCATGATGGTGCATGCCTATGATCCAAGCTATTTGGGATACTAAGGCAGGGGGATCAAATGTTCCAGGCCACCCTGGGTAACTTAGTGAGATACTGTCTCATAATAAGAGAAAAATAGAAAGGGCTGGGGATATAGCTCAGTTGTAGAGCAACCCTGGATTCAATCCTCAGAAATGAAAAAAAGAAAAAAAAATTCTGAAGTCCTGTTGGTTGTCCAAAGGCAGCCTGAATGGGTTTAAATAAAGCCACTGGCTTCTCTTTCATAACTTTTCTTCCTACCTCCATCCTTTACTTGGTCCTCTTCCCATCCATTCATCCATTTGTTTCTTGGATTTGGTGGAGAGGTGACATCCTCTTCCTAGAGTCCCTTTGGGGTAGGCTTCAGGTCATGGTATTCCAACAGTTAGGAATGAGTCAGCATTGGGGCCTTCTTCAGAGGACATGCCCTTCCTTGGCAGTCCCCCAACCAAGGCATGGGAAAATGTCAGGAAGGAAATGGGCCTGAACTGGAGGGAAAGTCGGGCTTACTTCCCAGGGAGCCATTAAATATTTATGGAGAGCCAGGGCCAGGAGGATTTATGTCCATTGCTGAGAAGATTTTGCAGTCCAGACTGAAATATGTTAGACTGTGTTCTTCAATCTGTTAAATCCAGGTAGTGCCGTTTGCTGAGCTAGACAGAGGCTGCCTCGCACTAGGAGAGACTGAAAGCCAAAACCAAACCGGAGACTTCTCTTCCTTCAGGTTAACTTGATCAGCCAATTCCAGGATCTAAACTCAGGTTTATTAAACCCCAGATTCCATTCTTCTGGGAAATGCCATACGCTAGGAGTACTTTTCTGGACCGCAAAAATCCTACTAATTCTATTTTAGTGTAGTTGTTAAGTGCACGGCCCCTGTTACCTGTAACCCTGGGCCCCAGTGACAAAGGGTGAGATCAGGCATTTGCCACCATTAAATCCACTCTCTCTTTATAGGTTCCGCCTCTTTCCTCAGCTTGCAGCCACACCCTTGCCCCGTGTACACACACCAGATCTTTCCCTTGGTTTTCAAGGCATTTCACAATTTAAATGCCTATATGGATTTTCATAGGCAGTCTAGTCATTGTATCAAATGTGCCCTAAGCTCAGCATTTGCCCAGAGGAGCCGAGAATTCTCTTAGGAAATGGGACTTTAGGGCCTGGTTTATATCTTAAGTTGGAGGGAGCCCTTTGTTGTCAGAGTTGTTTTTCTAATGACACGCACATGGCTTGCCTTTCTGACTCCTTATTCTGAATGCTGTGTTGGTCGACATCCACGCTTAGAATAAAT
This sequence comes from Geosciurus inauris, assembly GCA_004024805.1. Lineage (NCBI taxonomy): Eukaryota > Metazoa > Chordata > Mammalia > Rodentia > Sciuridae > Geosciurus > Geosciurus inauris. The sequence continues at coordinate 19,947 of PVHX01022378.1, read as the reverse complement.
TTCTAAACTTTCTCAAGCCAGTGGGATGAATCCACATGGCAGTTTAGGCTGGTTCATCTGTTTAGTGCCGAGAGTGATCAAAGCAGGGCCACCTTCGCAGCGGTGTTTCTTTGGCCCAAATGCACAGAACATTCTTCTCAGGAATGTGATCCTGGCAAGGGAGCTTGCAAATTCCTTACGGATTTCAGGAGTACCTGATCACTCACAGGCAATAAGAGAGGGGGAACACTCCTGCAGGCTTGAAATTGCTGGAGTCAATTTCTTGTCCAAATCCAGGAAAAGTGGCTTTCTGGCTACAGACTCAGAGAAACTGGAAAAGACCAGCAGGGGTGAGGCACGGAGAAGAGGGTAGAGAATTTACATGCCCAAGCCAAAGGTGACATCCTTGATTTCTCTCTCCTTCTCTCTCCTCATAACCAGTCGATCAGCAGGTCCTGTCAGTCCCACCCCCGGAGCAGGTCCTGTTGCCATTTACATGGCCCTAGCTTCACTGTGGTCATCCAAGACCTGCCTCTGCCATCTCCCACCTGGTCAACCAGAATGCTTTCTCTGACTAATTCTGTGTATTTTTTTTTTTTCTTGCTTCTTTTTAACTCATCCTCCATGCAGAAGACAGAGAATGCTGTCACAGTTACAAATTAGGTCACACAGCTGTTGCTAGAACCACAAAGCCCAGCATGTTCTGGTTCCTGCTCACCTCTTCAAAGTCTTCTCACTCCACTCCTCCCCCACAGTCACTGTGCTCTGGCCACGGGGCCTCCACTCCATTCCTGGCCAAGAGTTTTGACGCCTGGAGGCTTTGGTTCCTACAGTTCTCTCTGGCTGCCAAGCTCCTCCCTGCTTCTTCAGGTACCTGGTCCATTCTCATGTTGCAGATGTCACTTAAATGTCCTCTCCTTCAAATGGCTTTCTCATCGTTTGAAGTAGCAATACTTCCAGGTGGCATAGAACTCCTGAAGACTGAAGTGACAATATACCCATCCCCACCTGCTAGATGCCAACCATCACTTCTGTAACTTTTCTAGCATTTATTTTAATCTAAATCCATCTTGTTTATTAATCTGTTTCCTTTTTTTCCCAACTTTCACATGAGTATGATGTAAGAAACATTTCTAGGTAGATCTGAGCTGATCAGTATGGTGGCCACCAGAGTCACACGTGGCTATTGAGTGCTTAAAATGTGGCTAGTCTGAATAGAGATATGCTATATGAATAAAACATACACCAAATTTTGGAGACATAGCATGAAAATAAGAATGAAAAATCTTTTTAAAAATGTTTTAATGTGGCTACTAGGGATTCTAAATTGCATACATGGCTCACCTTATATTTCTATTAGACAGAACTAAACTGGATCACCATAAACTTTCCTCCATGTGCATTAAATACTTGTTTTCTGACTGAATGCTTTATTTGCTTCTTCTTTCACTTTGAAATTTGCCAAAGATAAGTGGCTTCTAGAATTGTCAACTGTTTTTCATTTCCTTGTTCCATCTGTTTTGAATTAGCAGAAAGACGAAGCAAAACTCAATACCACCACCACCACCATCAACCAAAGAAATCCCATCCCTGGGCTGTAGCTCAGTTGTAGGGCATTTGCCAGCATAGGTGAGGCTCTGGGTTCAATCCCCAGCATTGAAAGAAATAACAAAACATGCTAAATCCCAACTAACAGAAGAAATCCCCCTTCAGAAGCAAGCCCAGGAAGGGAAGCTGGGGAGGGGAGCAAGTGGGTGTCCCAAGAGACGGCAGGAGGGAGTCAGCAGGTTTAGAAGGTAAAGGTCTCGCCTTAGCTGAGGAGGTGACACAGCAACTTTCCCAGGGCAATCCTGACACAGCAGTAAATCAAGTAAACAAAGCAGATGTTTCCAGAACCTCGTCTCAGCTAATCCTGGGTGGGACTCCCTTATCATGAGAGCCAAGGAGCTGAGGGGAAGTCTGCTCCTTGGCCCGCCCACCTGAGAAGCCAGTCTTCCTGCCTGCAAGGAATTGAAGGATTTTGGCAGAAACTGGAGAATCATCGTGTGGTGGGAAGGGAAATAACTCCAGGGACCGAAAAAAAAACCCTAATGATATTTTTTTCCAGTCCTCCTTTTAAGGGCCTCCAGAGACAGAGAGGATTAAAACTTCAAACAAGGGAGGAGTAAAAACTGAGCTCACCCATTAGTTGGGTTTATCTAATTAATCCTGGGTAGCCTGGCTCACAATTCAGTCCAAGAAAATTTAAGTATGGAGAGTTTAATAAACTCTGAAGCCAGAGGCCCCACCTCATTCCTGGGGTAGGGCATTGGGTGGGGAGGCAGGGAAGAATGAGATAGGGCCTGGGGCTAATGTGATCTGGGGACAGAAGAGTTCAGGGGCAGGGTAGAGTAGGCAGGCCGAAGACTTTGCTCTTTCCTGATTCCAGTCTTCTATTCTCATTTCTTTTTTTTTTTAAAGATTTTTTAACCTTTATTTTATTTATTTATGTTTATGTGGTGCTGAGGATCGAACCCAGTGCCTCATGCATGCAAGGCAAGCGCTCTACCGCTGAGCCACAATCCCAGCCCCTTCTATTCTCATTTTTATTTTTCCTCCCAGTGCTGTAGTTGGAAGCCAGGGTCTCTCATGTGCCAACCAGGTGCTTTGTGGCGAAGCTGCACCTTCAGCCCCAGCCTCATCTTCTTCCAGTAATACCATTCATACATCATTCATTCATTCTAAAAATACTGTCACTATGGGTTAGGCCTTGCCACGGCTGTGCATTGAGTACAATTTTGAATAAGATATATAAGATCTCCAACTTCTTGAAACTTACATTCTAGTGGAAGAGCAAACAACTAAACAGTAAGCAAAGAAACTGTAAACTGAGAAGTTCTGTGAAGCTATTAAAAGGAGTGCCTTGTGGGAAAGATCTCTGAAGAGTGTATTCTATAGTGACCCGATCACATCAATGTTTATAGCAGCATAATTCACAATAGCTAAGCTATGGAACCAACCTAGGTGTCCATCCACAAATGAATGAATAAAGAAATTGTGTGGTATGTATACACAATGGAATATTGCTCAGTCATAAATAAAAATGACTTTATGCCATTTGCTGGTAAATGGATGGATCTGAAGACTATCTGCTAAGTGAAATAAGCCAATCCCTTAAAAACGAAGGTGGAATGTTCTTTCTGATATGTGGGAACTAACTCACAACAAGGGGGGAAAGGAAAAATAGAAGTTCAGGGTGTAACAGGGGTCCCCTTGATGCTTTGACTATATCCCTTGTGGCTTTGAAACTTAGTTTTGTTCTTTTTCCCAATCTTCTTTTCCCTAAACTTCTTCCTGATCTCCTCCCTGATCTTCTTTTCCATGGTCTTCTCCTTCCTGATCTCTCCTCCCCAATCTTATCTCCCTGGTCTATACAGTACACAATCACATCAATGTTTATAGCAGCATAATTCACAAGAGCTAAACTATGGAATCAACTTAGGTGTCCACCCACAAATGAATGAAGTTTTCCCTAAACTTCTCCTTCCTGATCTCCTCCCTGATCTTCTTTTCCATGGTCTTCTCCTTCCTGATCTCTCCTCCCCAATCTTATCTCCCTGGTCTATACAGTACACAATCACATCAATGTTTATAGCAGCATAATTCACAAGAGCTAAGCTATGGAATCAACTTAGGTGTCCACCCACAAATGAATGAATAAAGTTTTCCCTAAACTTCTCCTTCCTGATCTCCTCCCTGATCTTCTTTTCCCTGGTCTTCTCCTTCCTGACCTCTCCTCCCTAATCTTATTTTCTCTGAATAATTTCTATAAAAGTCCCCTGTTCCTACAGATGGGCAGAATCACAGCCTTGTGTTTCTCCTTTGCTGGCAAAGCAATAAACCTTTTGCTATTTTCCCAAGACCTTATCTTGGTTACTGGATTGGCGTTGAGGATGAGGACCAAGCTTTCAATTACTCGGGGATTAGACAAAGGGGAATAAAGGGAAGGGAGGGAGGATAGGAATAGGAAAGATAGTGGAATGAATTTGACATAAATTTCTTATGTACATATATGAATACACCACAGTGAATCTCAACATAGAGTATATCCACAGGACTGGGATCCTAGTTAGAATAAGATATAGTGCATGTTCTGGAGGGAAGGATTTCTTTGCACACCTTGGAGTTTATACATGCGTTTGCCATTTATCCTACAGTGAGTGAGCACCATTTGTGGTCAGGCCCTTTGCTGGACACTGCCAAAAAAGATTAAATCAGGGGCGCTGCTTTGGAGGAATTTATAGTCAGATAGGAGAAATTGACCAGACATTAAGAGAGCACTTAGGAAGCCTAATGGATACAAGTGAGCTAGGTGATTTCTAAGGTTATTCCTACATCTAAACGTTCTATTGGCTAATGAATTGCTGCTATATGTCTACTGCTTCAAAGAATGTCAATTTTTTCCAAATCTTATAGCTAACTGTAGACAGAAGGCATATGTGGATGAAATATTGATAGAAGAAACCAGCACCTGTATTAAATTATTCTCATTTTCTCAGCTCAATACCCATCTACTTGGACTATAAAAGCTTTAAAAATCTATTAGGTCTGTCTAGCATCTCACCCTTGTTTTTGGATTCTGTTCTGTTTATGACAAAATGTGTGTACTGCTACAGTTTGGATGTTGAGTCCACATGACAAAGGCTCAGTCCCCAAGATGGCACTCTTGGGAGATGGTGGTACGTTCATTCAGGAAGTAGGATCCAGAGGGAAGTACTTAGGTCATTGGAGGCATGCTCTTGGAAGGTAGTTCTTGTGAGACCTCTTTTTTTTTTTTTGGTGCCAGGGATTGAACTCAGGAGTACTCGACCACTGAGCCACATCCCCAGCCATATTTTGTATTTTATTTAGAGACAAGGTCTCGCTGAGTTGCTTAGCGCCTCACCATTGCTGAGGCTGGCTTTGAACTCGTGATTCTCCTGTCTTAGCCTCCCAAAGTGCCAGGATTATAGGCGTGCACCACCGTGTCTGGCCTTGTGAGACCTTTTGATAGCTCTTCTGCAACTCCATGAGTTCTCAAAGATGGTTGTTATAAAAGGAACAAGCCTGACCCCACCTACTCTTTCTCTCTGCTACAGTTTGAGATGTGACTATTTGCTCCTATATACACCAGGATGTGTGACCACATATCTCTCTCATGTTCCTTGAGGAACTAAAAACATCACCTCAAGATCTTTTTTGCAGGGGTAACGGGGATTAAATTCAGGGGCACTTGACCACTGAGCCACACCCCCAGCCCCTTTTTTGTGTTTTATTTAGAGACAGGGTCTCACTGAGTTGCTTAGTGCCTCACTGTTGCTGAGGCTGGCTTTGAACACGATCTTCCTGCCTCAGCCTCCCAAAGTGCTGAGATTACAGATGTGCACCACAACAACTGGCTCACCTTAAGATCTTTAAGTGGGAAGAGTGCTTCATATGAATGATCAAATTGGTGAATCCTCTTCCTCCTCTTTTTATCCTTTCTGTAATCCCAGTGATCACATTCCCTTGATATTGAGCTGAAATTGCTTCCACTAAATTCCCCCACCGACCTCCATATTGCCAAATCCATATCCACTTGCCTCTGAGCAGAATCTTCATGGTTTGAAATGTTTTCTTTTGGCCTTTCGGGATACCTCTCTTCTTGGTTGTCCTCCAACATTTTTGGCTATTCATCTATTCATTCCTTCACCTCCTTTGGCAGACCTTTAAAATAGTTGTTTCTCAAGAGTGCTTGACTTTCTCCAAAGCTTTATTCACTCTAGTCATAGTCGGGGGGCATCAGTGGCCAAGATCATAACCTCAGTTAATGTATAAATACAGGTTAAGTCCTCCAAACTGGATCTCTCTCATGTGACCTTCCAGATGCATGTCTCACATTGCCTGCTGGACTTCCATTGGATGAACTCAATTCCTAAGACTCAACTCCTAAACCAGTTTTCCTCCTGTTATCCCTCTCTTGGGCACTGGCACAACTGAGAATTTAGAAGCTGTCTAGGTTTCTGCTCCTTGCCATATCATTCATTTATTGAAGACATACTGATCTTTTATTGCGTTCTAGGCACTGGGCCATATGTAGATTAGGAGCCCACAAGGGGCTCATAATCTAGAAGTCAGGTAAACAATCAGAAATACCCTGTGTGATGTAATCAGAGGGAAACACAGGAAGAGAAGCAGGTATGAGATGCAAGAGTAGAGAGAATACAGCTGAGATACTGCCTGGGAGATGGAATATGCGGAGAGGCTTCCTTGAGGAGGTGACCCCTACATGAATGTGGAAAACCAAATGGGAATGGAATTCCCATCAAGGGCAATGGAGATATGGTACTTTAGGCATTGGGAATAGTATGCAAAGGGCATGTGTATGTGAAAGCAAATAGCAGTTTCATGAGCAGTTTGATATGCAAAATGCAAGGCAGGTGAGATTTGGCAGGAAAAACACCTGAAGAAGTAGGTAGGGGCTGAATCATAAGAGTCTGTATGGGAAGAGCAGTAAGAGCTATAACTCATGCCAGGCACACTTGTGATCCCAGCCACTGGGGAGACTGAAGGAGGAGGATGGAAAGTTGAAGGCCAACCTCAGCAACTTAGTGAGAACTTCGGCAACTTCGCAAAACCTGTCTCAAAGTAAAAAATAAAAAGGGCTGGGAATGGAGCTCAGTGGTAAAGTGCTCTTGGGTTCAATTCCCAGTACCAAAAACTTAAAATTAAAAAAAAAAAGCATCAGCTACAACTTACTTTGTAGTATACATTACCTATAATATTCCTAATGTTCAACCTACACTGTATTATTATTTTTCATTATTCACACCTAAACAAGGAACCCAAGAGGCTACATATCTGTTATGGTTTAGTTGAAATCTACAACTAGGATTCTTTGATTGGAAAACCTACACTCATTGCTGTGCACCCTTCTGTGCATGCATGAAGCTAAAATGTCTTAGCTCGTGCCATTTACAAATCAGTGCAGGATGCATTTGCAACCATTACGTCCCTCCCTTTGTGTGTGTCAGTACCTCCACGGGAGGAACTGCCACACAACTATAAGAACAGGTCAGGATGATACTAAGCCAATCAGAGCAAACCCATCCTCCCTGACAGAGGTCGATCTAAAAACCAAGTGCTCCAAATGATTAAAAAAATAATAATAAGATGCTGTCTATCCTCATACTGAAATGGTCAGCAATAAAAACATGAATCACCGATACATGCTCCAGCATGGATGAGTCTTGCAAACATGGAGAAAAAAGTGAAGGAAGCTGTTCACTAAAGACAACATGCTGTACAACTCCATGTGTAGGAAATGTCCAGGACAGATGAATCTATAGAGACAGAAAGTAGATGGTGGCTGTCTAGGGCTGAGGAGGCTGGGGGCATTGGAGGATGACCAATAAAGGTGGAGAGTTTCTTCTGAGCTATTAGAAGTATTCTAAAAGTGCTTATGATGTACACGCAGCTCCAAATATATGGAAATCCATTGGATTGTGTGTATTTCAGATGGGTGAGTTGGGTGGTATGTGGATTGTATTTCAGTAAAGGTGTTTTCAAAAAAAAGACCAGTGGGGCATGGTAGCACATACTGTAATCCCAATGACACAGGAGGCTGAGGCAAGAGGATTGCAGGTTTGAAGCCAGCCTCAGCAACTTAATGAGGCCATGAGCAACTTAGTGAGATCCTGTCTCAAAATTAAAAGGGCTGGGGGTACAGCTGAGTGGTGGAGTGCCCTGGGTTTGATCTCCAGTACCACACACATGCAAGAATAATGATAATAATTTAAAAAGTTTTTTATAAAAAGGTCAAAGCCAACAGTCCTTTGGGAGAAACAATCTTACACAGAGGGGACAAGCCTGGTTGTGGTGGTTGAGAGAAGGGGAGGTGGCCTCTTCCTCTGTTAGCAGGTCAGGACCTGGGATGAGGCTGCCTTTTTGGTTGACAGCAGTGGGAAAGTCTTGTCTGCCTTGGCAAATACCCTGTCCTAGTTGGTGTCTGGGTCTGGGGTGAGGAGATATTGTTATTTACTGATCATTCTTTCCCTTGGCAACCCAGGCCTCCTAACCAACTTCCTCTTCAGCACCATCTACATCCAACCTCATAAGTTCTCAACTTAAAATCTTCCCAGGAACCCTCATAGCCTTCAGGAGAAGGCTCAGACTCCATACTCCTTTTGCTGGGATGCGGGGCTCTGGCTCTATCCCCCGCAGGTGACCACAACCACAGTGAGCAATTCACTTCCCCAAACTCTGCAGCCTCTGAGGCACTGGAACACCTGTCCCCTCACCTGCCTTCCTAACCCCCACCTTTCCTTCAGGATGGCTCCATCAGTACCTCCTCCAGGAAGTCTGGGTCTCCGGGCTGGACCAAAGGCCCTGCTTGGTTTCCAGCAGGTCTCATGTACATTCTGCTATCTAGTCTGCATTTGTTGTGACTCCTATCTAATTATGTTGGTTTCAACTCCTGGTTTCTATTCTGAGGAAGGTCTGACCTTGACCCTGGCCAGGTTATTTAACTACTTGATATCTCAATTCACTCATTATAGAAGGGGGAAAAATAATATCTTCTTCATAAATGTACCATGAAGACTAAAGATATTAAAAATACTAAAAATATGTTAAGCATATTTAACATATCATTTTATATGCATTATTATATATTAAGAATGCATGTTTGAGCCGGGTGCGGTGGTGCAAGCCTGTAATCCCAACACTTAGGGAGGCTGAGACAGGAGAATCGCGAGTTCAAAGCCAGCCTCAGCAACCAAGAGGTGCTAAGCAACTCAGTGAGACCCTGTCTCTACATAAAACACAAAATGGGGCTGGGGATGTGGCTCAGTGGTGGAGTGCCCCTGAGTTCAATCCCCAGTACCAAAAAAAAAAAAAGAATGCATGTTAAATATATGTTGCAATGCTTTGCATAGCGCACGTATTAAATAAATGTAGCTGTTCTTCTGGCTATCATTGCTTATTCATACTAGACTGTGAGCCTATTGAGGCCAGTGACTTATTCAGTATCCAACATATTAGGTCTATATCTCTCTCCTTTATTCAATGTTAGTTTTGCCTCTTCAAATTTTTTACATTCACAAAATCTTGGTGAAGTTATAACTCAATTCAATTTTTTAAAAACTTTGTCTTAAGTAAGGTAGAAGAAAAAGAAAGATATTTACAGATTTCTCAATCTTGGGCCATGGTCCAGCTCCACGGGACGACTGACTGGGAGTTATTATTTCTGTGGTAAGTGAGAACTTTGGTACCTGCCCTGGTCTTTTCCCACTGGTTGACCTCACTTTGTCCAGGCAGAGATTCCTTCCTGCTTTAACTACCTCCTCTCTCCACTCTTGGGGGTCTTTGAAGATTTTTAAAGAATGCAGTAATGTGAAGGAAGAGAAGTCTGTATGTAGGTTGGGGAAAAATCAACTTTATAAGACACGAAGAAAGATGAGGTTGTGTAATTTGTTGAAGGGCCTGGAGGCTGGGAGCTCTTTCTCGACGTCGTCGACGTTGGAGCATCCACCTGATCCCTAAGGCAGAGACAGCAATCATTCCTTTTATGTTTTTGTTGGAGCATTTGGAACTCCTGAGAATAGGGGGTTCATTCATCACAAAAGGGCTCAGATGGGTGGGGAGCTAGACTAGATGAAGTAATTACTATGACTATATTTTCCAAACCTAAATAGGGTACAATATGGCTCAAGAGAATTGCTTTTATTCTGATTTGCAATTTATGTATGTGAAAAGTCATGCAAAGATACAAAACAATGAAATGGCATTGAATGAAGTGTCCTTATTAAAGACCTAGTTAAAAGAAACAAATGTAATAAAAATGTTAGTGCTGGTAATGTTTCACAATAAGGAAGCTTTAATTCAAGTCATTTGCCACTTTTTCACCCAGTTGTCTGGTTTTTTTTTCTTTTTTTTTTTTTTCTTCCCTTGCTGATTTGTAAGTATTCTTTAAAATTTCTGACTCTGATTGCAAATTTATTTCCTCACTCAGTGGTTTGCTTTTTCATTGTTTTTAATGGTGTTTTTGATGAAGAAAACATTTAAATTTTTTCCACATTTTTTAATTGGTGCCTTATAATTGTTCATTTTGATGGGATTTGTTGCTATATATTCATTCATGCACACTATATAACAATATAATTTGACCAATATCACTCCCCAGAACTCTCTACCTCCCTCCCTGCCTTCCACCCATTGAATCATTTTCTCCACTGATCTGCCTTTGATTTTTAGGAGATCCACCCAATTTTTGATTTCCTTTTTCCTTTCTAGCTTCCACATATGAGAGAAAACATAAGACCCTTGACCATCTAAGTTTGGCTTATTTCGTTTAACATGATGATCCCTAGTTCCATCCATTTTTCTGCAAATGACATAATTTCATTTTTCTTTCTGGCTGAACAAAACTCCATTGTATATATAGAGCACAATTTCTTTATTCATTCATTCGTTGATGGACACCTAGGCTGATGATTCCATTGTTTGGCAATTGTGAATTGTGCTGTTATAAACATGGGTATGCATGTATTACTGTGTGGTATGATGGCTTTAATTCTTCAGTATAAATACTGAGGAGGGAGTTAGCTGGGTCATATGGAGTTTCCATGTCTAGCAAGCCTTTTGAAGAAGCTCCTAACTGATTTCCACAGTGGTCGTACCAACTTATAATCCCATCAACAGTGTAAAAGCGTTCCTGTTTCTCCACATTCTCGCCAGCATTTATTATTATTTGTATTCTTGATGACTGCCATTTTGACTGTTGTGAGATGAAATCTCAGTCTATTTAAAAAAAATTTTTTTAGTTGTTAATGGACCTTTATTTTATTCATTTATTTATGTGCAGTACTGAGAATCGAACCCAGTACCTCACACATGTGAGGCAAGTGCTCTACCACTGAGCCACAACCCCAGCCCTCAGTGTAGTTTTGATTTGCATTTTCCTAATTGCTAATGATGTTTGAACATTTTTTCATATATTTGTTGGCCATTTGTATTTCTTCTTTTAAGAAGTGTCTGTTTAATTCAGAACACTTAAATTTTAATGGAATTCTGTGTTATCAATTTTTTCCTTTATGTATTGTGTGTGTGTTTTAGAGACCTGAGAAACCTCTCATTCTAATCTAAAATCTATGACAAATTACCCAATGTTCTCAAAACAGATGCATACTGCATTGCCACCCATAAAAGAAACCTCATGACCCACCCATGTGATATTATTTTTCTGTACTACCAAAGATTTCTGTTCAGAAGTGAAGATGGGAAAAATAAGGTAAATAGATGATTTAAAACAAAAGGAAAAAAATTAACAAAAATACAGCATATTTATAGGAAATATCCCCCACCCACCATTTTATAATTCTCCACCTACTATTTGCTGACAAGATTGACAGTTAACATAAAAATTCACCAAGTTGACTTTCCTCTAAGATTCCTGAAAAATGCTTTGACTATATGTACCAAATAATATCTCTCAGGAAAATATTTTGAACTAGGAGCCAAAACTTAAGAAAATTAACTTTCTTCTGTAAAAACACCATTTCACTATTGTTCCATTTATAAAATAGGGTCATGGAGGGCAAGGGAGAATTTTTTTTTTTTTTTTTTTTGCTACTGAGGATTGAACCCAGGGGTGCTTAACCACTGAGTCACATCCCCAACCCTTTTTTACATTTTATTTAGAGACAGGGTCTCACTGAGTTATTTAGGCCTCATTAAGTTGCTGAGGATGGCTTTGAACTCACAGCCATCCTCCTGCCTCAGCCTCCAGAGGTACCGGCTTCACAGGCATGCACCACCATGCCCAGCTGGGAGAATATTATTCTACATCTATAAGATCAAAGATATTTGCAAAAATTGTAACACAAATTACCTAAGCCATTCATTCATTTACTTTTAAAGATATTAAACAATACCTATGTCTTTATGGTAAAAATTATAAAATTATGTATCAATTGTACAAAGTATTACCTGATGTTTTAGTCAACTTTTCATCGCTGTGACCAAAAGACCTGATAAGAACAATAGAGAGGAGGGAAAGTTTATTTGGGGATCACAGTTTCAGAGGTATCGCTCTACAGATGACTGACTTCATAGCTCTGGGGTTCATGAGAGGCAGAATGTCATGGCAGAAGGGTACAGAGAAGGAAAGCAATTTAGGACAATTTAGGAACAAGGGAGCAGAGAGAGCTCTGTTCACCAGATACAAAATACATACCCCAAAGGCACATTCCCAGTAATTTACCTCCTCCAGCCACACCCTTCCTGCCTAGTTACCACCCAGTTAATCCCTATCAGCAGATTAATGCACTGATTAGGTGAAGGCTCTCATAACCCAATCATTTGACCTCTAAGTTTTCTTGCATGGCCTCATGCATGAGCTTTTGGAGAACACCTCCCAGCTAAACTCTAACACCAACAAATTATGTTCCATATTGGAAACATCAAAATCACTGACCCTATTTCAGGAAATGCATGAAGATGTAAAGTTCTGAAAATCAGGTCCCACAATCAACCAGGAACTGAAGATTTCTGATGATACTAATTCTCAAACAGTCCTGCCAAAGTTGAAGTATTGGGTTCTGTTAGCCAGAAATTCCAAACAGACAATTCTGTCAAACTCAACAGCTTTTTTTGTTTCCCTAAATAAGTAAATAAATAAATAAAGTCAACCACTTGTGTGGAGTCATGAATAATAGTAATATCATCCTTTATTATAAGGCAATAGTTTACATAATGTTTTGAGTTTTGTGTTTTTGGAAGTGTTCATTAGATTTACATTGAATTTGCATTTTTCTGCAGAAAGGATTCCAAATATTTAAACCTCATCTTGTATTTTTCAAGGAGTTTTTCTATATATTATTTGTTCTTCTACTTACATGTTGAATGAACTGATGCATCAATGAATGAGTGAACAAATAAACACACTACTTTTGTGTGTGTGTTTTTCATGTAAGGGTCATAGCAGTGAAAAGTCACACCAGTTTCCTGATCTGATGGGTGGTTAGCATTCTGGTAGGGGACCTTAAATAATTGACCTGGGACATGTGAATGCTAGGAAAGATTCACAGGGCCTGATTTCAGTGGGTAATCTTGCCTGGGGGATTGCCAAGAGATGAAACAGACGAGTTCAAGGTTGCCAGATAAAGTGGGAAAATAGAGATGCCTAGGTAGAAAACAGCACATTCCAAAGCTACAAGAATAGAGGGGTGTTGCTTTTAGAAGAAAAAAAGAATCCAATGTTTGGACAAGAGAATTTGAGTAGATCCAGCAGCTGTTAGAGGTGGAGAGCCCTGTTTGCTCTCTTAAGGATCCTGGACTTCACCCCAGGGCAACAGAAAACCACCAGTGGTTTTAAGCAAATGCATTAATCATATTTGTGTTTTTAAAAAGTGAAACTGGAGTAGGAAAACTCTTTGTTTTTGGTCAGACCCAGGGATTAGAAGTAGAGGTGGATCTAGAACCTAGTTCTCCAAGGACCTGGTTCCTTATCACCTTGAATCCTCTGCTGTTTGTTGGTTTCAAACTAAGGAAAAAAAGGAACTTGATGTAAGAAGTGAACTCTGAGAGCACAGCTGTCCCCTTGTCCTTCACTGGCACTATTCCACCTGCTGGAGAGGAGGGCCGCCTCCATACACGGACTCCTGGCAAACCCCTTACAGAGGATCCCAGGCCGCAGGGCTGACACCTACAGTAGGAATGTTTAATCCTTTCATTAATTTTATCTAGAAACACTTTTTCTGCAGGAGTAAAACACCGACAAGTCATAGGCTTCCATAAAATGCACCTGGAATTCTGGAAAAGGGCAAATGTCCCTTGGAGAGTCATATTCTGGCCTATTTCCAGAATATACCCCCGGTGAACTGAAAGCAGGTATTTTCCAGGGCAGACAGTTGGTATTTGAGAGGGGGTGGGGTAGGGGAGAACAAAAAGGAAAATAAGAAAGCAGAAAATAGTTGTGGAAATGTCACTTCTTGGAAGTGCACTCTGCTCCCTGTTTCTGAATCTTGAAATCCACCAACTCCTGAGCCCTTGCAAATTTCCCTTCTGTTCTCATTACTCTACTATTACTGTTTTTGCCTGGGCCAACTCTCCTTTGCAAACTCAGCAGCTTGTTTTTGGTGCTCATCAAAACCAATTGCCTCTGCTCTAAAATTCCTTGGCTTTCCAATTCTCTAACCCTGGGCAGTGTGTTCTGGAAATAGTTCGGTGGATTTTTACAGCCCTCTCAGATGACATTTACCCTTTCATAGAATTTCTAAGTGGGTCTTATAGGAACCTAAGATTTGCAGAGGTTTTGTTCTTTGAGATTTATTCATTTGATCATGCTCTTTCTTCAGTGGAAGAGAAACTTTTGAAATTCTCTTCTCCATGGCTTGGTTGACATCTTTCATTTTGGATTCTCCTTTTTCCCCATCTCCAGTTGGTTTATCTTGCTTCTCACCCCATTCAATGCTAGCATTCCCTTGGATTCTAGTCATAGTTGTTTTCTTCCATACTTACTGAGTATTGTCCTCTACTTCCATGCATCATTTACTTAACTAATAAGTGTACATACTCACAGGGTACAGTGTGATATTTCAACACAAATATACAATGTGTAGTAATCACAGCAGAATAATGAGCATATCTACCATCTCAAACATTTATCATTTCTTTGTATTGGCAGCATTCGAAATTCTCTCTTCTAGTTACTTGGAAGTATACAATAAATTATTGTTAACTATAGTCACTCTACTGTGCTATGGAATGTAGGCCTTACTGCTTCTATTTTTACTCTAGTTAATGATTCTTATATGTGTATCTCCAGCTCCTCTATCTTCTGGGCTATAGACCTAGAGTGTCAGTCATTGCTTACTTGATGTTTTTACCTAGATGACCTCAAATTGTCATATGCCACGAATTCAATAGCAAATTATTATTAATTAATTAATTAATTAAATTATTATTATTATTAAATTCAATTTAATTATGCATGCTCAAGTATCCTCTTCACTCCTAATTGAAATCCCACTCCTCTGTCACTTCCTGTCACAGTTAATGGAAACAATAGCTGTCTAGGTTTCCATCCAGAAATCTGGGGCTCATTCTAGAATTGCTTTCCATCCTTCACCTAATAGTTCGAAGTTGCAAAGTCCTGTGAACTCTACATCCAGGATTTTTTTCTGCTAATACCTTTCTCCATCACCCATGACCTTATTTTTTTAAAAAAATAAATCTAAATTTTCTCCGTGCCAGTGCACAGAGGAAGCACTCAATATGTATGTATTTTAATGTTTCCTCTTCTTCATTCTCTTCTTTCTGACTCCTTTTCAGTCAACTGATTAAAGGTGTAGACAAAGTCCAACTCCTATTTTTCCCAGCTGAGCCAGCTCAAATGGACACAGCAGGCCCTGAGAAATAGTAATAGGAACGAAAGATCAAGGGCTCAGAGAACAAAGAGCACATTGAGTTTTTTCAGCGGGGGTGACTGGAATTGCACCACCCCCAAGTGCTTGCTCAGAAAATAACAGTCATGCTTTCTAGCCTAATCCCCTCTTGCACTTTCCAGAGTGTAGACCAGCTGGGGTTAACTGCATGGTGGTGAATGAGCCCAGTGGTGCCATGTGTGCTTGTGTGAGCTGCGGAGGAGGGTTTTTTGGGGAAAAAGGGAGAGGCATTGTCTCTTTTGGGGAGGAGAAGCAGGGCTGAAGTTAGACTGTTGGTCCTCTAATGCTGATTTCATCAACTTTTTCTCTAAAGATAGTATTTTAGGCTTTGTAGGTCCCATGTCTCCATTGTACCTACTCAGCTCTGTCGTTACACAAAAGCATCAATAGACGATGCATAAATGAAGGAAGATGACTGTGTTCTGGGACAAATTCATCTGTGGACACCGAATTTCTTATGCTTTCTGTGTGGCATGAAATGTTATTCTTTTTGATGTTTTCCCAACTGTTTAAAAGGTGAAAACCACTTGCAGTGCTTGGGCTAAGAGGGCAGTAGGCAGGATTTGACCCGCAGGCTGCACTGGAGTTCCTTCCCCTGGGCTGATAACATAGATCATGTCTACACCACTCAGTGGAGCATACAGAGGGTGCAGATCTCAGGGTATGATCATAGCTGTCTTCACCTACTGAGTGCCAACTGTGTTCTAGGCTCTCTGTTCAGCGCCAGGCATGCACCGTCTAGTTATTTCTCACAACAAGTGTGCGGGGAGGAGCTAGGGTCCTCCCTCTTTACAGGTGGTCAAACTGCTCCTCTAGTAACTGTCAGAGCCAGGCTCTTGCCAGGTGTCTGTTTCTGAGGGGCGTGTTCACCACTCCGTGGTGCTGCTTTCTTCCCATGCTGGGGAAATTATATGCAACGGGTCATGTTTTTCAAGAACATGGATATTTCTATCACAAAAGGGCTTATTTTCCAGAAGAAAAAAACAACAACAACAAAAAAAACAGATGCTGGTGTGCCATTATTGCCAGCTGTGGGAAGATTGGCTCAGAATCCACCAATACTAAATACACTTGAATTTTTTATCTAGTTTTTTTCCCCCAGGAATTTGGAGGAATGCAGATAATCCTCTCACTCTCAAGACTCTGCCCTTCCACAGAGCCACTGCACGCCCTCTGCCAACACACACACACACACACACACACAACACACACACACACACACGCACACACGCACTCCTTAGGCCTTTGGTGTGAACATTAGACTTCTCTAAGTAATCTGTCTGGCAATAGTATCTAAAGAACAGATGTCAGTCTGTTGCCTGTGCCCCAGGGCCCTGCCAGAAGAAGGCTAAGGTGGGCAATTCCCGGGTAGGAATCTCTGTGCCCCCCTCCTCCCCGCTGCTTCACTGGTTTCTCTCCTGGGAAGCCCAGCCCCTCAGAGCCCCACAGTCAGGGACTGGGGTGGCATGGGCTGTGACTTTCAGCTGCTGTCTGCAGTTCTGGGGAGTCTACTCCAAGCCTTGCTCCTCTGCCCTGCCCCCACCCCGTCCCGCCCTTCGCTTCCTCCCTGACCTCATAAGCTAGTTCCCTCTCCAAAAACTGGGGTGTGACTGTCACCAGGGCAGCCACAGCTGCAGTCCCTGGGGAAATAAGCTCAGTGGAGGGTGATGCAATTAAGTTGGGGGTGGGGGTGGGAGCTGGAGGGTGGGTGAAAACATCTGACCGGGAGGAGTGGGCGCCCCTGGCTGAGCCTGGAGCCACACCTTGCCTCCTCCCCTTGGTTTCCTCCCAGTCCTTCTCAGAGGTCCCTGGAAATCTGCCAGTTCCTGAGTGGGCCAGTTTGTGTGTGAGTGAGTGTGTGTGTGTGTGTGTGTGTGTGTGTGCACGTGCGCATATTGTACTGGGGATTGAACCCAGGGCCTTGCAAATGCTAGGCAAACACTCTACCACTGTGTTACATCCCCAGTCCAGTTTATTTTTTATTTTGAGACAGGATCTTGCTAAGTTGCTAAGGCTGGGCTCCACCTTTGATCCTCCCTGCATCAGCCTCCTGTGCAGCTAGGATTACAGGCAGTCACCACTGCACCTGATGTCATTTCTACTTTTTATCAGAAATCCCAGCTCCTTTGCTTTGCTTCCCTCCTATACCCTGAGTCTCTTTGGAGCAAGAGCTGGGAGTTTTTGGGGTTTGGGGACATGCCAACCCCTTTACCTGTCTCTGAGCTTGATTCTTACAGGCCTGTGTATGAGCGCTGTCTCTTATATGGCTTTCAAATCACCCTCTGTCCTGAGATGAGGGTAGTGGTCTTTGCTGGATACGGTGCTGGACAACAGGAAAAAAAGCTTGAACCTTGGGGCAGAAGGATCTGAAGGCCTTTGTATTTAAGTCACTTAGCTTTTATCTGAGCTTCGGGATAAGACTGAGTTAGGGTAATGTGATCCACATTTGGAAAACAGATTTAAACATTTACTCCTCCCACCTACCATCACCAGGGTCACATTTGCTCACTGCGTAAAACTTGGACAACACAGAAACATAGGAAAGCAACAAGGCAAAGATCACCCAAGCTTCCACAATTGGGAGAAAAATCTCTCCTGGCATGTTGGTGTACTTCCTTTTGCTCTTTGTTCAGTGCCAGCCTTTGTCTCTATCTTGCCTATAACATACGGTATCTAGCATTTGATAGCCATTGGCATTCATTTCTAAGTATTTCCCATTACATTTCTTGCACCAGGCACAGTGCTGTGTACCTGTAATCCCAGCACTTGGGAGGCTGAGCAGAAGGATCACTTGAGTCTAGGAGTTCAAAACCAGCGTGAGCAATATAGTGAGATTTTATTTAAAAAAGAAAAAAATCCAAAGCTATGATCAAAATTTAAGGAACAGATAGTCACCTTCAAAGACTAAGACAATGTTCCTGTCTTGGAATCAAAATTGAATTAGCACTGAGGACATTCAGTTCCCTACCCAACACTCCCTGCTACACTTTTCCTGTCTGAAAGTTTATATCAGGAAGGCAAGTGGATCAAACACTGCTCATGTGGGGGACAGATGAGACTTGTAGGTATGGCGTGAGCACGAGGTTGGGGGTAGGAGGGAGGCACAGATGATGCTCTTTGAAAACCTCCACACTTGACCAGAGAAATTCCTCTTGAGGGAGTGGCAAGTCACCTGACAACTGGGACCAGGGCTGAAAACCATGAGGGAGTATGTTTTGATGCTAAAGAAAGCCAAATGATTCAATATGAGCTTCTAAAAAAACCAAACCTGGAGTTGGACGAGGGTGTTTTATCTGTTTTCCTGATAGTGCCAACATGATTCTTTCACATCATTGCTTATTTTCCTGCTTCCCTAGGTTGCCCTTAATCTGGCACAAATTCCAGAACAGAGTGCACCCTTTTCCGTGAAGATGGTGGCCAGCACAGCAGAAAGGCCACCGGCACAGCAATGTAGCCTGTTCCCAGGGATAGAACTCTTGGTGACATTTGGGGTTCCTCGGGAGAGCATGAGACAGGAGAGTGGGGTATAAATGGGAAGGGCAGTTAACAGCAGCTGTGAACCCACCCCCAAGACACCTGACATGTGCATAAGGGAGAGCTCCTGAGGGGGCTCCAGGAGCCAAGTTTCTCAGTTCTGGAGGTGGGGTGGGGGTGAGCAGGGACTGAGACCACTGGCAGCAGGAAAAAAGTGAGGGGGAAATGAGGGTAGTCAAGGGACTAGGAGGGGGGCCAGGTTATCCAAGAGGATTCTCAAAATGAGAAAACCACCTGTGTTCAACAGACTTTAATATTTAATATTACACAACACCATCCTACTATTAGGTGTATTGCCTGGGGCCAGAGTGGGGGAAGGCTAAGGTGGAGAAAGGAACTTCTGTAATTAGGGACTCAGTTCCTTTCAGTGATGAGTGCCTCTCCAGATCCTGAATGGGCAGGGGAGAGATGGGAAAGGAGGAAAACAAAGAGAAAGATGGAGAATAGAAGGGGAGAAAGAAAAGTGAAAGTGGCATCTGCGTACTATGTATCTGCCATGTCTTAGGCTCCATGCTAGGAACTGGGATACAGATGAAACTCTCTTGCATGCCAGAAGAAAAATTAGTCCTTAGACCCCTGCTCACATGAAGGCTCCTAAAGACCTTCACTGGATGACCCAGGTGGTCCTGGGCAACAGTCCTGCTGAGACAGGCTGTGTATACACATCTGGTTGTGTTTGCTGGGGTCCTTTCAGGAGGAAGCACAGCCTCTAGCTTTAAATGTACAACCAACGGCCGTGTAATGAAGTTTCAGTTGAGGATGGATCACGTATAGGACAGTGGTCCCCCCAAATTATATGAGAGCTGAAAAACTCCTATTAAATTGTGATATCATAGCCACCAGAGCAGAACACCTTGTTTTGGTGTTGGTGTTGGTGCAGGTGTGAACACACCTACTATGCTGCCAGGCCTGTAAAAGCATAGCAACTCCAAGTGAGTTCCAAACCATGGAAGAGGCAGTGGGGGGTGAGAATCAGAAATGAGGGCATTCA
>PVHX01022377.1:0-27821 GCA_004024805.1 Geosciurus inauris | reverse complement strand
GCCCTGGGCCGAGGCCCGGGTTGCAACTGTGTTTCTCCGGCCGGTGCCGAAGCCACGCCACCTGGCTACTGCTGCCTCCCGGTGGCCCTGTGCTCACACACGCGAGGGAGACTCTTGTGTGGGGCGGCAAGGCTCAGAGAGCTGCCAAAAAACTGGTTGGAAGATGGCACCCCGCTACTTCCAGTCTCAGTCTCGGATAGCCAGAGCCCTGGGCCGAGGCCCGGGCTGCAACCGCGTTTCTCTGGCCGGCGCTGAAGCCACGCCTCCTGGCTACCGCTGCCTCCCGGTGATCCTGTACTCACACATACACAAGCGAAATTCCTGCGTGGGATGTTGAGCTGCAGAATGATGCCAGGATGCTGGCTGGAAAACGGCGCCTCCACCACTTCCAGCTTTGGTCCCTGAGAGCCTAGCGCAGAGTGGACTGTCTAGGCCGCCCTCTTGGAACCGCCCCCCTTACAGTCCTATTGTTATGTTTTAGATATGAGGTATCCCTCAAAAGCTCATGAGTGAAATAATATAAGAATCTTTGGAAACAAAATGATTACATTATGAGTTGTGACCTAATCATTAGGTTAATTCACTGATATGAATTAACTGGATAGATGGTAACTATAGGCAG
Organism: Geosciurus inauris; assembly: GCA_004024805.1. Taxonomy (NCBI): domain Eukaryota; kingdom Metazoa; phylum Chordata; class Mammalia; order Rodentia; family Sciuridae; genus Geosciurus; species Geosciurus inauris. Next base: position 27,199 of record PVHX01022377.1, on the reverse strand, counting down.
GTACGGTGCAGCTGGAGGAGGTGGGTCACTGGGGGTGTGCCTTTGGGATTTATACTTTGTCCTTGGTGAGTAAAAGCTCTCTCTGCTTCTTGATACCACATCCTGAGATGCTTTTTTCCACCACAACTTTCCACCATATTTTTCTGCCTCACCTTGCACCCAGAGCTGGGGATTCAGCCATCTAAGGACTAAGACCTCTGAAACTGTGAGCCCCAAATAAACTTTTCCTCCTCTACATTGTTCTTATCAAGTATTTTGGTCACAGTGATGAAACAATAAATTACTAAAACAGCCATTGCTTAACAGATTGCCTCAGCTATCATAATTGCTTCAAAAATGTTTAATACCAAAACAATGGGATATCATTAATACATAACAAAGTAGAGATACTGCATAGATCCAACCAAATCCACAAATATCTCATGAAATACTTGTCAACAGATCTACTTTGAGACTTCTAAAGTTAATAAAACAAGAACATATGAGTGGAAGTATCACAGGTAATCTATTCCAATCTCTTTATTTTACAGACGAAGAAATCAGAGAAATTAAATGCACTCCTGAAGAACAGCTGGGATTAGAACTTCGATATTTCTGTTGGATGGTATTACTGAGTTGCTTTCCTCATGTAGTTCATCCCAATCTCCAATCTGCATTGCAGGTTGAAATTGGAAGCATCCCTTACTTGAGAAAGGTTTCTGTTGAGCAAGACGAACACAAATTAATTGGGCCCAAAATCAGATGGACAGAGAGAGGTGTAGTTTAGGATACAAAACCCAAGCAGATGCCCTAAGTTTTTATTATTTGTTAAAAGAGTTGGTCACCTAACCCTATACAAATATATTTACCTTTTTGATTTTGATAGGCCTGTAGACCTAATGGAGCTTGGTTCAGCTGATCAGTCCCAGACACTGTAAGGCACAACTCCTGTATCAGAGGACCAGAAGAAAAACACTTGAGAGGCAACAAAACTATTTTAGACTTTTTCATGGCAGACCCCACAAGAAAAATTAATAAAAATGTGTCTCCTTGCATGATGTACTTTTATGCATGTTTATTGTTTTAAATAGACATACCAAATTGTACATATTTACCATGTCTAACATTATCATTTTGAAGTGTATGTACATTGTGAAATGACTCAGCCTAGCTAATTAACATACACATTGCCACACAGTCATCATTTTTGTGGTGAGAACAATTTATATCCACTTTCTTAACATTTTTTAAGAATAAAATATATTGTAAAGGTTGGGAATGTAGCTCAATGCTAAAACACTTGCCTAGCACGTGCAAGACCTTGAGTGTGATTCCCTGTACCGAAAGAAAGAAAGAAAGAAAGAAAGAAAGAAAGAAAGGAAGGAAGGAAGGAAGGAAGAAAACCTATTGTTAACTATAGCCATGCTGTAGTATAATAAATCTCTTGAATTTATTCTACCTACCTAACTGAAATTTTGGAAACTTTGATCAACATTGCAATACGCCCCCACCCCAACCCCTCATAATCACAGGCCTTGTCTCTATTTTTATGAGATCAACATATTTGGATTTCACATCTAAATGAGATCATGCGGTGTTATGGTTTGGATCTTAAATGTCTCCAAAAGACTCATATGTTGAAGGCTTGTTCCCCAACTGAAGGTACTATGGAGAGGTAGTGGAAACTTAAAGAGATGGAGCTTAATTGGAGAAAGTAGATCATTAAAGGTTACAGTTGAAAGATGTCTTGGAACCCTGGCCCCTTCCTCTTTCTCTCTCTGCTTCCCAGACACCATGAGATGAGCAACTTTGCTCTATTGTGTGCTTTCCACCTGTGATATTCTGCATCATTACAGTCTACCCCTTCCCTAAAAAAAAATGGAGCCAGACAATCATGGATTGAAACTTCTAAAACGATGAACCAAAATAATTTTTTCTTTCTTTTAAGTTGTCTCAGATATTTTATCACAGCAATGCAAAACTGACTGACACATGTAGTATTTGTCTTTCTATCCCTGATTTATTTAATCACTTAGCAAAGTATCCTCCAGATTCATGCATGTTGTTATGAATTACAGAATTTCTTTCTTCCTTGTGACTAGAATAGTATTCATATTCAGTTATGTATGTAGTACACATTTTCTTTATCCTGTCATTCATTGATGGACACTTAGGCTGATTCCTTATCTAGGCTCTTTTGGATAGTGCTCCAATAAACATAGAAGTGCAGATATTTCTTCCACATACTGATTCATTTCCTTTGGATCAGGGAATGCAAATTAAAACCACAATGAGGTATCATCTCTCACCTGTTAGAGTGGCTGTTGTCATAAAACAAAAGATAACATGTGTTGGTGAGGATGTAAAGAAAAGGAATCACACAATAGTGATGGGAATGTACAACCTCTATGGAAAATAGTACAAAGGTTCCTGAGAAAAACTAAAACTACCATATGATATAGTCTTTTTAAAAAAATCACTGTATGTATCTAGTGGGAATTTACAAGCAGAAATAATCATGTTACATTACCAATCCAAGAAGGAATGCGGAAGTATTGCATCTTTTAAAATCCATTTTAATGCTGCTAACATTATTAAAATACCAAAAAAGAAAAAAAGAAAAAAATTTACTCTTGCTTTTTTCTTCTAATTTGTTATTTTCCCTGCTCATACTAACTCACACTAATACCATCAGTGTATCTTAAACTGTCCAAGATTAATTAACCCTGATAAATTTCCAAACAGGCCTTGAGGTAAACTCATTCAACCTAAAAGCAATATTTCACATATAAATAAGACCTGGGCTATGTACATACTGAGCACACACATGCCTTTAGAAGCCTTCAAGGAAGGATGTCATGATCTCTAGTAATATTACAATAACATAAATGCCTTACTTTCTAAGTAAGCATACATCCTTATAAACACTTGTATCAATCTATAAAATCCTCATACAACCTAGTACTATTATCATCCCCTTGGTAAAGATAAAGGAATCGAAGCTTAGAGAGGTTAAGTAACTTAACCAGGGTCAAACACAAGTACTAAGTGTTGCTGAGATTTAAATGCAGGCACACTGGCTCCAGAGTTGGAGCTCTTACAATCCTATAGCTGACTTTGTAGATTGCTATTTTTAGTCTTTGTGAACTACTTTTCCAAAATTTTTACTCTAACAGAATTTTCTCAATTGAGAATTTTTTCAATACTCTAATCTTGCAATTATTTCTATTTCTATCATGTAAACTATTTCTATTATTAAATAAAATAATCTCTATGCTATAGAAAACATCAAGATTCAGATGGATTTCCCATCTAAGGGGCTCACAGTATAGGCATATGTGAAATTTCTCTAGATCCCCATGTAATTAGTGACTTTGTGGATTGTTCGAGTACCAAAGGCTTTTTTAAGTATCAAGGATGAATTAAATAATAAAACATGACCTGGCATGAATTACAGTATCTGAATTCATTTCTCCAACTACTGTGTTTGTGGGCTCAAGGTTGAAAGCAATTAGGTGTGAATTATTACACCATCTTCCATGCCTTGGACGTTTTTATGATGATTATAAAATTTTATTATTAATGGTTTGCTGTTTTTGGAGAAGTTGTTAATTTAAACATATATATTTATATTGTTAATTAATGAATAGGACAAAATTAGTTTGGTGAAATCTTTCTAGGGACCAGAAACCATGGGGGAGAAGAGAAGAACTCTGACAGCATGTGCAGTCTAGGCCTAGAAGGAGACAGTGTACTGCAGCTCCATCAGAGATGCCCTGGCTATTAGAGCTACATGGGGCCTTCTACACCATCTAGTCAATATTTTTTGTTTGAAAGATTGGGAAAAATAGGTAACTTTTCCAGGTTCACACCATTAGGGTAGATCCAGGTCAGCTCACTCAAAGACAGGTGGCTCCTGACTCTCAGTTCAATGCTTCTCATTTCCAACCATTAGATTTTCAATGAATAACTGAAAAGGCAAAGAGAAAATTGTTATAAATGATGGACAAGTAAATCATAAAGATAAACACGAGAGTTTGGGTTTAACTGGGATAATCTGAATGTCAAAATAATGCTTGGCTGGGTATATAAATAAGTGTTGAAAGAGAAAAAGGGATCAGAAATTGTGCTCAGATTTCTGTTGATCCAATAGGCAGAGACTCTTAAGATGCAATATTGAAATTGCATAAAAGCCCATCAGAAAAATAAATGCTCTCCTTAAAATGTGTTTTCTATGTGTTGGGACCACAAGTGGACAAACCAGCCTGGCCCAGAAGCCCTATAGGTAATAAGTGGCATGAGCCCAAGTAATGGTCACATATAATTTCCACCTATGGGTTTTGTCTTGCCAAGTCTTTTACCTCCTCTCCATCCCTCATCTCCAAATGCTCTCTTCTTCCTGCTCACTGAAGGGTAAAGATATTTTCTTGGACAAATTCAGTCATAAAGGAGCAATTGAAAACTGATTGAATTTTTCCATGGGTTAGGCAAGAGAAAGGAAGTGCAACCCTTGGTAACTAAGTTTGTGATCAAATAAACTAGTGATAGAAGCAACCATGCAGAACTGCTAGTACAGTGAACAGAAGTCTATATATCTAAACAGGAAATCAAGGTCTCATTCCTGTTGGAATTCTCCAGGGAGCTCAGACAATTGGCCAAAGTGAATTCAACTTTGAGTTTAGGTGTATGTGCATCTATTTTTTCTTTGAACTCTAAATGTTTGCCAAGCAAAACCATGCCAAAAGCCATCATCAGTTCCATCTAACTGAGTAGTGATTAACAGCACCCTTTCAACTCAGCTCTCACCTGTTTCTGATTGAGTTATTGCCTAATGTGGATCCTCCCATGTCACTATCCCAGTATCTTGATTAGAGAAATAAACAGTTCATCAGAGAAGGAACACATTTCTAGAAATGAACATGCTGTGCTTTAAGTTCAGTATTATACTCTTTCACTGCTGAAAATAAATTCCCCCACATGGACCATGGCATCACCCAAATCCCTTCCTAGAAAGCAAAGGGATTTTTCTGGCCATTCAAGTCCAAGATAATGTGATTTTCATACTGCCTGATAGTTTTCCATTGTAAATTCAATGAAGACTATAAATAGATAACTGAGTAAATTTCTCTGTTAAACAATGTCTTTCCTTATATAATTATGGAAAAGATGATATTCTGTGACATTTCCTTCCCTTATTCATAAACACCAATCCCTGTGCTGAGTGCTCAAATAAAATTTCAAAACACTCCATTTTCCCAATACACAAAATTACCAATAATCCAGAATTCTTTGGTTTTCATGTTTTATGTTAATATAGACCTTTATTCTTGATCAATAAGAGCTGAAACCATCTCGTTCCTAATATGACAAAACTAGACATACTGCACTAAAGAAATGAAAAAATCAACAAATAAATGACTTGATTCTACACCTCAAAGCCCTAGAAAAAGAAGAACAAACCAACATCAAAAGAAGTAGAAGACAGGAAATAATTAAAATCAGGGCTGAAATCAATGAAATTGAAAAAAAAGAAACAATTCAAAAAATTGATAAAACAAAAATCTAGTTCTTTGAAAAAATAAACAAAATTGACAAACCCTTAGCTACCTAACGAAAAGGAAAGAAAAAACCCAAATTACTAAAATTAGTGATAAAAAATGAAATATCATGACAGACGCTATTGAAATACAGAGGGTAATTAGAAACTATTTTGAAAATTTATACTCCAGTAAAATAGAAAACCCTGAAGACACCAACAAATTTCTAGAGGTATATGACCTATCCAAACTGAACCAGGAGGACATACGCAACGAAAACAGATCAATTTCAAGCAAGGAAATAGAACATGCCATCAGGAGCCTGCCAACCAAGAAAAGCCCAGGACCAGATGGATTCTCAGCTGAGTACTACAAGGCCTACAAAGAAGAATTAATACCAATATTCCTCAAACTATTTCATGAAATAGAAAAGGAAAGAACCCTTCCAAACTCATTCTATGAGGTGAGTATAACCCTGATACCAAAACCAGACAAAGACACATCAAAGAAAGAAAATTTCAGACCAATATCCCTGATGAACATAGATGCAAAAATTTTCAATAAAATTTTGATAAATTGATACAAAAACATATATAAAAATAGTACACCATGATCAAGTGGGGTTCATTCCAGGGATGCAAGGTTGGTTCAACATATGTAAATCAATTAATGTAATCCATCACATCAATAGACTTAATGATAAGAATCATATGATTTTATCAATTGATGCAGAGAAAGCATTTGACAAAATACAGCACTCTTTTATGTTCAAAACAATAGAAAAACTAGGAATAGTAGGAACATACCTCAACTTTGCAAAAGCTATCTATGCTAAACCCAAGGCCAACATCATCCTAAATGAAGAAAAATTGGAAGCATTCCTTCTAAAAGAGAACAAGACAAGGATGCCCTCTTTCACCAATTCTACTCAACATAGTTCTTGAAAGACTAGCCAGAGCAATTAGACAGATGAAAGAAATTAAAGGGATATGCATAGGAAAAGAAGAACTCAAACTATCATTATTTGCCAACAACATGATTCTATACTTAGAGAATACAAGAAATTCCAGCAGAACACTTCTAGAATTAATAAATGAATTCAGAAAAGTAGCACTATATAAAATCAATACCCATAAATCAATTGCATTTCTATACATCAGTAATAAACCCTCTGAAAGAGAAATTAAGAAAACTATCCCATTCACAATAGCCTCAAAAAAATAAAAAATAAAATTCTTGGGAATCAATCTAACAAAAGAGGTGAAAGACCTCTACAATGAAACCTATACGGCACTAAAGAAAGAAATTGAAGAAGATATCTTAGAAGATGGAAAAATCTCCCATGCTCTTGGATAGGCAGAATCAATACTGTCAAAATGTCCATATTACCCAAAGCACCACACAGATTCAATGTGATTCCAATTAAAATCCCAACATCATTCCTTAAAGAAATAGAAAAGTTAATCATGAAATTCATTTGGAAGAATAAGAGACCAAGAATAGCCAAAGCAATCCTTAGCAAGAAGCATGAAGCAGGAGGCATCACAATAACAGACCTCAAACTATATTACAAAGCTATAGTAACAAAAATGGCATGGTATTGGCACCACAATAGACATGTAGACCTATGGTACAGAATAGAAAACACAGAGACAACCCCACTTAAATAGTTATCTTATACTAGACAAAGGTGCTAAACATGTACACTGGAGAAAAGATAGCCTCTTCAACAAATGGTACTGGGAAAACTGGAAATCCACACACAGTAAAATGAAAAAACCTCTATCTCTCACCATGCACAAAATTAAACTCCAAGTGGATCAAGGATCTGAGAATCAGACCAGAGACCCTACGCCCAATAGAAGAAAAAGTAGGCCCAAATCTTCATCAATGCAGATTAGGACCTTACTTCCTTAACAAGACTTCTATAGCACAAGAAGTAAAATCAAGAATCAATAAATGGGATGGATTCAAACTAAAAAGCTTTTTCTCAGCAAAAGAAACAATCAATGAAGTGAACAGAGAGCCTACATTCTGGGAACAAATATTTGCCACATGCACATCAGATAGAGCACTAATCTCCAGGATATATAAAGAACTCAAAAAACTTAACACCAAAAAAACAAACAACACAATCAATAAATGGGCTAAACAGCATACTACAGTGATACAGCCACTTCAATGCTTATAGCAGCTCAATTCACAATAGCTAAACTGTGGAACCAACATAGATGCCCTTCGACAGATTAATGGATAAAAAAAACTGTGGTATATACACACAATGGAATATTACTCAGCCTTAAAAGAGAATAAAATTATGGCATTTGCATGTAAATGGATGGAGTTGGAGAACATCATGCTACGCAAAGTAAGCCAATCCCAAAAATCAAAGGCCGAATATTCTCTCTGATAACTGGATGCTGATCCATAATGGGAGAGGGAGCATGATGAGAGTGGAGAAACTTTGGTCAAAGGAGAGAGTGGGGAGGGGAGGAGACATAGGTGAAGGAAGAATAGTGGAATGAGATGGACATCATAGCCCTAGCTTCATGTATGACTGCATGTATGATATGATTCTACATCATGTACAACCAGAGAAATGAAAAATTATGCTCCATCTATGTACAATGAATCAAAATGCATTCTGCTATCACGTATACCTAAACAGAATAAATAAATTTAAAAAAAAAGAAATGAGTCTGAGTTTTAATCATTGGAACTTACATGGTGCTGCTGCTAACAGATTTCCCTATGTAACTTGTTCTACAGCAACTTTTTTCCTTGTCTTCAGTCTACTTATTGGACTCAGATGCTGTGAAAAGTAAATTTCCAATAAGAGATAAAATTTACTATAGGAAAAAATCTAAATACCATAGCTAAAAATGAATTATTCCATAAAGGATAATAATCATTGTAGACAACAGAGAAACAAAAACTGTATTTCAAAGTTAGGGATGAAAATCAGGGCTGGGGTTGTAACTCATAGGAAGAGTGCTCACCTAGCTTGCTCAAGGCCCTGGGATCCATCCCAGTACTGTTCCCCTCCCCCCAAAAGCTGAAGGACACCATTGATTACCATAAATCCTTGGGAAAAGGCAAAACAACATGAGGGGAGAACAGCGAGCCCTGTTAGCTTCCACCACCACCACATGGCCCATGCTGCTCTACACTTGAAGTTGAAATTTTTAAAAAATGTTTTATTGAAAACTTTCCCCCACAGAATACATTTTAAGAAAAAAGAGGTCAACTAAAGAGAAAAGATCATATGAGATAATAAAAATTCAGATCGTTCCCTAAAATCATTTCCAGAAACAATCTGACCAAATACCAAAGCCAGTTTTTCCATATACAGATCTTCGTTTTTACCTAAAGTTTTAGTCACTGACTTAAGATTTCTTCTTTTTCTTAATATATTCTTACTTGGGTGTTTTAGCAAGTTTGAGACACCCTGATAAAGGGAAAATAAATGTTATGGAATCATAGTTTGTTTCTACCTAAATCTGACTTGAAAGTTGTTAAGTGTTACTGAATTTTTAAAATATATCGTTGAAGCTTTAAACACTGGTATACTGATACACACACAAAAAGTCACATCAGGGCAATACCTGTTTCAGTATGTTAAAAGCCTCAATAAAATATATTTAAACATATATAATAGCCTTATGTAGTTCACTACATCCATGTAGAAGGTGGTTTCACAAAGCTGATAAGTGACAAGGATTCAAGCATTGCCTGATTCCAGAGCTGGTGCCTTGACCACTCCACTGAGTTGCCAGGGAAGCAGCTTCCAAACTGGACATAACTGTAATTGGTTTGAAAAAAATGATACTTGGTGTCTTCACTTCTGATCTCCAGGCTATTGCTGCAAAGGAAGGAAAATAAAAGATTTTTGTCATAGAAAACAATTATGTAAAAACCAGTAGCTTCAAGATTGGAGTTCTAGCAAAATCACCCATCACCCAATCATGTAATTTTGGAAAATCATTTTCCCTCTCTGAAAATCAGATAAATGGAGAAGATGATACCTCTCATACAGCTTTGTGATGATTATAGGAAATCACATCCAGTACTGGGATTGATCCAGGGCCTTGAGCAAGCTAGATGAGCACTCTTCCTGTGAGCTACAACCTCAACCCTGATTTTCACCCCTAACTTTAAAATACAGTTTTGTTTCTCTGTTGTTTACAATCGCCAGGCAAGATGGAAGCACTGTGTTGATTGCTTAGCACTCTAAGAATGTATGATATACCTATTATTGTTAGTAAGCATTGTTTCTTGAAAGGCAAGTGTAGAAAAACACTTTCCTCTTTTGTAGAAAAAAACCACAAACTTTTGGCTAAAAGAAGACAAAATGTTTATTATAACTCTCCTCACCTAAAGGTAAAAGGGCTAATAAAACTGAATATATTGTGGTTCTATGTCCATAAAATTAATATTTACACATCACAATAACCTGGACCTATAATATGATATACACTATGAAGTGTTAGGCTAGCTTAACATTCAGGTACTGCAGTTTTGGGTGAATAAAACAGGAATTTAACTTCAATTAAGGTTTGGGGATGAAATCCATATATATGTGATAATTTACCAAAAAACACATATTGTTATGATTACAGAAGTTCCAGAGACCAGGACTCCATGAATCATCAAAAACTCATAATGAAAACAGGTTTCCTTTGTACCTTGTCCTACAGGATCAGAATAGGATTTCTTGATTTTTTCCCCAAATTTTTATCTTCTTTTTCAACACTTCACAATGTGCACTTTCAAAAAGAAAGAGAACATTGTATTCCCTTTGTAAGTCTTTGCTGACACTATCCTTTGGCTAAGAAATTACTTTTGGCTTTCTTTCTCCATGGAAAAGAGGAGCATGCTTGATTGGCCCCAGTTAAATCTCAGCTTGTCCTACACTCAGCAAGAGCCTACCCTAATGACCTCATTATGACTACTTATTCCAGTATGTGAACAATCCTTGTGTCAGGATTATCTATTTGTTTCCTACTGATTCTTGCTTGTGTTTACTTGTCTCCTTGTTTGCCTGACTACCCTTGATTCTGATTCTAGTCATTGGAATTTAAAAATTGCTAATACAAATACTTTATGATCTGGGACAACGCTAACTTCTTTCAGAGAGCACTGTTGTTTGTTTTTGCAAGGCACATGTGAGCATTGGCAATGTAGGGTCATATAAATTCAGTTTCTGAGCCAATATGGTAACTGGATCTGAGTCATGTACCATGTCAATGGTGGTTTCCTTCTGGTTCACCTTTATTTTTAAGATCCAGTCTTTGGAGCCCCAGTGCAAAGGACAGGTTTTACCTGGTCCTCTATCCTTCTTAGGTCCCTTGCTCTATATTTTATGCTCCAAATCCCACAAGTATCTGAGATAAGAGATTATACCTTATTCATCTTTGAATCTTAGCACCAACCACTGAGTCGGGCAAATAGTAGGCACCAATAAATGTGTTTTGAATTAATGCTAAACCAAGCATGTTTTATAAATCCTAACTTGGTACTATTTAAAAAGTCTATGAAAAGTGATTGAAGAATAAGTATATTTGAAAATTCCCATTTTTATTTGTTGGTGAATGTAAATGCAGTTTGGGAGAAAAATATATCTCCTTGATCACCAGTTAAAAGTTGTATGTATGTATAATAAACCACACAGCTGTATATACAATATTATTTAGTTTCTCTATTATTCTTCCATTGCAGTCCCAAATATCTTAGCCCCTGAAAAAAATCTGAGATTTAGTAACATTAGATTCATTTCTTTGAGCTAAGACAGGGTTTCTCTGTAAAGAACACTAAATTTCAAATATCTGAACAAGTACTATAATTTGGATCTGGAGTGCCTTCCAAAGGCCCATATGCTAAAGGTTTGGTCACTAGCTTGTGGCACTATTGGGAAGTGATGGTACCTTTGAGAGGTGAGGCCTAATGGAAGGAAGCTAGATCATTGTGGTCATGACCTTGAATATAGGTATTGAAATCCTCCCCCACCCCCACCCCCACCCCGCCACCTTAAGATGTACAGCTTCCTTGCCACACACACTTACCATGATGTACTGTGCTGTCACAATGTGGCCAAGTGACCATAGCCTGAAACCTCTGAAGTTGTGAAGCAACATCAATATTTCCTCCTTGAATTTGTTTATCTTACATATTTTGTTACAGTGATGGAAAACTAACATGAAGAAGTATCAAATTGTCAGTATATATATGCAACTCCGTGGGAATTAAATTATCAGCATATGTGGAAGATACCAGAGATGTAAAGAAATGAGACAGAGAATCTAGGAATTAGACCAGAGACTCTGGGCCTAATAGAAGAAAAAGTAGGCCCAACTCTTCATCACGTTGGATTAGGTCCCGACTTCCTTAACAAGATTCCTAAAGCACAAGAAATAAAATCGGCAATAAATGGGATAGATTCAAACTAAAAAAGCTTTTCAGCACAAGAAACAATCAATGAAGTGAACAGAGAGCCTACATTCTGGGAGCAAATATTTGCCAAACACACACCATACAGAGCACTAATCTCCAGGATATATAAAGAACTCAAAAAGGTTAACACCAGAAAACAAACAACCCAATCAATAAATGGGCTAAGGAGCTGAATAGACACTTCTCAGAAGAAGATATACGATCAATCAACAAACATATGAAAAAATGTTCAACATCTCTAATAATTATAGAAATGCAAATCAAAACTAAGATTTCATCTCATGTCAGTCAGAATGGTAGTTATCAAGAATACAAACAACAATAAGTGTTAGCGAGATTGTGGAGGGAAAGGCACACTCATACATTGCTGGTGGGATTGCAAATTGGTACAACCACTCTGTAAAGCAGTATGGAGATTCCTTAGAAAATCTGGAATGGAACCACCATTTGACCCAGCTATCCCACTCCTCAATACATACCCAAAGGACTTAAAAACAGCAAAACTTCAATGTTTTTAACAGCTCAATTCACAATAGCTAAACTGTGGAACCAACATAGATGCCCTTCGACAGATTAATGGATAAAGAAACTGTGGTATATATACACAATGGAATATTACTCAGCGTTAAAAGAGAATAAAATTATGGCATTTGCATGTAAATGGATGGAGTTGGAGAACATCATGCTACGTGAAGTAAGCCAATCCCAAAAATCAAAGGCCAATTTTTCTCTCTGATAACTGGATGCTGATCCATAATGGGAGAGGAGGCATGAGAAGAGTGGAGAAACTTTGGTCAAAGCAAAGGGAGGGGAGGGGAGGGGACATGAGATAGGAAAGGTGGTGGAATGGGATGAACATCATAGCCCTAGCTTTGTGTATAACTGCACATATGATGTGACTCTACATCATGTACAACCAGAGAAATGAAAAGTTGTGCTCCATTTGCGTACAATGAATCAAAATGCATTCTGCTGTCATGTAAAAAAAATAAGGAGGAGGAAGAGAATAATTATAGATCCATAAATAAAGTAAATGTGACAAAATATTAATCATTGCTGAATTTGAATCTGGAGGTCCATTGTACTAATATTAAACTTTCCTGGATTTGGGAAATTTTTCACAGAAGATCATTGAAAAAGGTGCCTAGGTAGCTACTTACTCACTTGTGTGAACAGCAATGCTGTCCAAAATTTGAAGGGTATTTTCATCTTGGGAATTCCAAGTAGGAGCTGAGGTTGGGTTTGGGGAGTTGACAACCAAGGGATGCCTAGATCTTTCAGGGGAGGTAGAAATATTCTATATAGTATTTCTATTGTGGTAGTAGTTAGACAACTGTGTACTATCAAAATAGTATGTATGTGAATTTTACTTTATAGAAATTATATCTCAATATACTTCACTTCAAAAAAGAAAAACAAGCCGGGCATGGTGGCGCACGCACTTTGGGAGCACTTTGGGAGCACTTTGGGAGGCTGAGACAGGAGACTCACAAGTTCAAAGCCAGCCTCAGCAATGGCGAGATGCTAAGCAGCTCAGTGAGACCCTGGCTCAGTGGTTGAGTGCCCCTGAGTTCAATTCCCAGTACGAAAGAAAGAAAGAAAGAAAGAAAGAAAGAAAGAAAGAAAGAAAGAAAGAAAGAAAGAAAGAAAGAAGGAAGGAAGGAAGGAAGGAAGGAAGGAAGGAAGGAAGGAAGGAAGGAAGGAAGGAAGGAAGGAAAAAAGAAAGATGAATAGTAGGACTTGAGGATGGACTAGGTAGAGAATAGGGATGGAAAAATGAAAGATATTTTCATGAATTAAAAAAGTACACATGCTAATAGAAGAAGTGGAGATGTCAAAAGGATTGTCCCTGATACAGCCAGATGACTGCTGCAAGATGAAAGAATGATCCAGTCACCTCCAGGAGTAATGGAGATGTGCTACCATATTCCATCCATTTTAATGTGATCACTTTAGATCACAACCAGGATCTGAATGCTAGTGTCACCCTCAAGGTCATATAGTATTCAATGAGGGAGCTTTAGGAGGAAGTTCAGTCATGAGGGTTCTGCCATCGTGAAGGGGCTCAGCGTCCCCATAAAGACTCTGTGTGAAGACACACAGAAGAAATCATCCCTGAAGAAGAGAAAAAGAGCTCTCACCAGACACAAAATCTGCTGGCGACTCGATCGTGGACTTCCTAGCCTCTTGCACTAAGCAAAACATTTCTTTTGGTTATGAATTACCCAATCTAATGTATTTTGTTAAGCGGACAGAGGCCAACTTGATACAAGTATATATCATCACAATATTAATTTTAAAAAATATATAAAGGATTTTAAGTGAAATTCATGTTCTGGGAACACAGAGAAAGTTTTTGTACATAGAGTTGCTTAGATATGCCTGTGTTCAATAATCTAATGATAATCTTCCTTGGGATATCTTTTGCATTGATTTTTATATGTTCCTTAAGCAATTAAAATGTATGCAAAGGAAAAAAAAAAAGAAATGAGACAGGGAGCTGGACCAGGGTGGTAAGAAGAGATTGGAAAAAATGATATCCAAAGAGGGATGGTCTACACAAAAGGTGTGAATAGGGCACACAGCACCAGGTAACTCTGGCTCCTAAAGGGAACAGTAGAGTCCCTAGAATAATGGCTGGCAGCTTTCTTATTTGCCCTGACAGATTATATGATACAGGTAGGTTTCTGATGTTGTTTCCCTTGAATAGAGTTACCCAGCAGGCAATGGGTGGATACACACCCGCACCCCATTGCTTCTTTGGAGTACAGTCTTGAAAAGCAATCTTCATATTTATGCCCCAAAAAGACATATTCTAGTGGCCTCCTGTGATCAAAAGGAGAAATTACTCAAGTCCTCAGTTGAAGACAGCAAACCAGGTACATGTTGTGATATATTCCAGGGAATCCTCTGGAGGCATCTTCTGATTCTGCTTTCCTATGATGATACTTTAAACAAGAACAGAAACTCGTGCCAAACTTAATGCATTTTTATGACCAGAATTGAAACAAGAGTGGCAAATGTCCCTCATTCTTTTATACTGGGTCATGACTGTAATCACATGGCTCTGCACAGATGTCAACCTCTTGACTCAGAGGGCAGGTAGATGATACAAGAGTTCATTCTTGTTCCATCTCCAATTTGTTCACTGCAAAGCGAAGGAGGGTATCTCCATCATAAAACAAAGCATGCACCTTTCATTTTGCATTTGACTCCTGGTGTGCACTATAAAGTGAATGGGGTCAACTTCCCATGGCTTAATCTCTTTGTCAAGTTATTTTCAGTGCTTTGGGTCCTGTGATGTGGTTGCACACACAAACACACACATGCACAGACATGCGCGTGCGTGCGCTTCAACAATAGTCACAAGCATATTTAGCTACCTGATGTGCTACTAGTCAGATGCAACTCTCCTGAGAATTAAACAAACAGCATCCTACAGCCTTGTTTATGTGAACCCTAATCTGAAATCTTATTCTGAACAATAACTGAGAAAAAAATTATCTAAATCAATGCATTATAGATGCCAGACATAATGCCTCATCTTACTTTTCTGAGAACAAGGGATTCTGTGGCCTACAGAGTTGGTTAATAGTCTCTGTTTCATGTCACTTGACACAAATGCATTAAACTTGTAGGGATAAAGGGCTGCAGGGCTAGGGTTCTTAACCCTTCACTGTCACAACCCCACTTTAGAGCCATGGATAGATTCTGTCCAAAATATACACATACTCAGACATTTTGTTCTCTATCAAGGATTTTAGTGACTCCAATAATGTATATTCTAGTACTAACCATATACTTGCCAAAGATTATGTTACTCTAGGTAAAATCCTGTTAACAATGACTTCACAGTTTTATTTATTTCCTTTATGAAAGATTTTTCTGTTTTGAACATTGTCTGAAAAATACAGAAATGACCATTTTCTTGGTATAGAAATGTTCAGCACATAATTGTGAATAGATGAGATGAATAAATTAATGAATAAAGGATTTTATTTGTATTATTTGTTACTAGACCACTGTTTGAATGTAAATGTTACTATTAAGAGTATAACTAATTTCCTCAAGTACATCTTCATGTTCCCCATCAATGAGCTTATTGAGTGCTTTGGAAACTGCTAGAGATTTTTTCTCAAAGGTTTGGATTTATTTGATTAGAAACATTTCAGATGCCTAGGTTCCAGCCCAAGAACCTTCTATCCTATAGCTCATGTTCTTTGGGGAGCACAGCGTGGAGAGTTGATACCTCAATCCTAGGTCCAGGGACCTAAGTTTTCATTGCTCAGACATGAACATCTTATCAAGACACAGAAGACAGAAATACGTGGTGTCACACAATGAGCAGAATGTCAGTATATCCTCAAGATCACAGAAACAAAAAGGCTACCTGAATGAGCTTTCTATGCCTCCCTCCTCATTCACTGGACAAAGCATCTCTTTAGCATAAGATCCTAAACCAGACTCTATAGCACTTGCAGTCTTACAGATCGAAACAGAATTCCCTGGTGTGCTCAGCCTGGTTGGCATCAGATGGGAATTACAGCCAAGTGAATTCTCCATATTGTAACCCTATTATCTGTCTCTCCTTCCATCTATCTCTCCTGTGCTGTGCATGGTTGGGCCTTATGGAAAGTTATCATTTGGATGCAAAACAATTACCCTAAAACAGTTAGCCAGAGTGGTCTGGACACACAGATTTATCTTCCCTCTCCTTCAGTGAAGAACATCTATCTTCCATGACCTCTTGATTACTGAAGCCTTCAGAATATATTCTTTGGTCTGTGACACTGTGCACAGTGCCGGGCTGAGCATTAAATATCACCCTCTATGATTAATTGGAAGTTAATTAAATCTATCACTGAAACAATGGGAAGGCAATGAGCTATGTAATCATTGCAATAGTAAATGAAATGATGTACAGGTCTCTCCATCTCGCTTATTGACAATGATGGAGGGTGGCAGGCCTCGGGTGCCTGGTGAGGCTTGCTGCCTGACCTCACAGGAGGGCTCTCACTTTCCACAGAGCCCATGAACAAGGCAACTAGAAGTGTGTTTTGGCCTCTCTACCTGGGGCCTCTGGAGCGTCCTTTCAAGGTTTTTCAGTCTTGAATAATCAGCTGAATAAGTTCTGAGGATGGTTGGACAAGCCATGCAAATGCTGGTTATTACCACCACCATATGGCTCCAGAGAAGCCCTGATTTCAAACTTCAGAGGTTCTCCAAACTCATTGAAGAGGATTGTGTGCATACTGAATGACTAATACCTTTGCCTTTATTCAAAACTTCAGAATTGTCCAACTTCTTTCACAGGCCTGATGTCCTTTGGCCCTCATAGGCCGTCATATGATGGGAAAATTGTGAAATAGAGAGGTCCAGTGGCTTGCCTAAGTTTACATAGCTGATTAGTGACAGAGGTGAAGGAAGCTGATCAGAAAGGAGAAGGATGGAGCAGGCTCAGCTACATCATTAGTTCTTATTTCTAAACTTCATTTAATTGGTAGGTGTGAGGACACAGAAACCCATGAGGCTAGGAATGGCAACTCTAAATTGCCAGATTATTGAGAGTCCCCAGGATCTAGTGTCTTACTTCAGCATTTCGTATCAATATTTATTTGGGCCACAGGGTAGATATCCAGATATTAATTTGTCTTGTCTGCTCAGGCTGCCATAATAAAATTCTACAGACCGTTGACTTAAACAGCCAGAAATGTATTCTCTTACAGTTTTGGAGGTTAGAAGTCCAAGATCAGGATATAATAATGGTTGGATTTTTCTGAGGACTCTTCCCGGCTGGCAGACTGCTCTGCCTTCTCTCTCTGTCTCCCATAGTGGAGCCTTCTCTAGGGGCACCAACCTTATGGCCTCTTAGGCCCCCAACTTATTGCCTTATTTACCTTTAATTACCTGTGAAAGACATTGTCTCCAGATGTAGACATGTTAGGGGGCAAGGTTTCAACATATAAGTTGAGAGGGAAGTGTACAATTCAGTCCACAGAATAATTCAAAAGCAGATTTTTTTAAAAAATTATCACTCAATAAGAATTATAAATTAAGATAACCTCTTTAAACTCTAGTCAATCAGCATTTTAAGATTTCAATTTTTCTAGACGTCATAGGTGGAAGACTACTTTCCAGTCCTTGGCATTAACTTGGAATCCACCCTCCCTGTTTTCCTTCCCTTTTTAATGAAATAATTCCTAAGTTCTGGTGGCAGGCCCCTCTGTCTTTAACTTCTCAGATATTCAATGGACAAATGTGTGTACTGGATGCTTAGGGAGAGATGGTAGTTATCAACATGTCATGGGTCTTATAGTCTCAAGAGATCCTTAAAAAGGCCAAAGAACTATTTTGTGATCAATTATAAACAAATTAATTAAATCAAGATCCCTTATCATACTATTTAAGTTTCATGTTGTTTAGTAGCAAGCCAGTCAGGTGAACTTCTTATCACTGGTAGACAAGAGATATCCATTTCCCAAAGGCATTATTTTTTCTCTTCCTCTCCCTGCTTCTGAAACACAATCTGGCCCAATTGCTCAACATCACCTATATAGATACTATGGGCTTTCAGAAGTATCACACTGGATCTGATTCCAAAATTTGGTCCTACTCCAGTTTTACTCAGGAGATCACTGACTCTTGTGACCTGTGGTGGCTATAAAAGACACAGACATTTCAATAAGGACTTACCTAAAAAGAGGTTCTGGAGGAATCATGGATGAGCACACCATGCCATGGGGTCTTGGCACCTGTTCCTTTTCCTTTGAGCATCTTTCCCTAAGTACCTGTACAGCAGGCATGCATACTTTGTTCAGTTCTGATTAGATGCCCTCTGATCAAGTTAGGCTTTCTCCTACCTTATTATGAAAATGATGTCTCCTCTCAGCCTGTCACATTCTAACATTTTATTCTATTTTTCTTCTAGAATATTAATCACTACTTAAAATTGTATTATACATTTGTTTACTTTCTGTCTTGCTCACTATAATGCCAACTTCGTGAAGTCGGGCTTGGGGGGGACTACCTGTTTTTGTTTGTATCCCTGGGCTTTGCACACTGCATAGCACATATTAAGTGCTTTGAGGAATAAATTAATGAGTGAATGAGCAAATGTAAGGGTCAATTCCAGGCAAATAAATAGTTCAGCATCACAAGTCCAAAGCAGTCATGAAAGCAGAGGACATAACAGAAGTATTTGAGTTTCACTAGCAAACTGTATACTTCAGACAACCAACCTACCTCCTAGACCACACTTACAGTGAATAAGGTTTGGAACTCTTGTTCCTTTTTAGCCCTAAGTTCTATGAGGTATGGTTTCAATCCTTTGAATTTAAGGATGATGGTGATGTAACATGTTGCCAATTTCAAGAGTCCTGATCCTAATTCTGCCCAAAGGGGCCAGGCAGGGGTAAATGGAGTTAATATAGCATAACTGTCTTTTGAGTTGCAGATTTCTTAAAGTTGAAGGTCTGCTTGAAGCTACCCCAGAAAGAGTCTTGGAGGACCCCTTCAGCACAATGGTGACTAAAATTTGATGCTGCTGTCATGATTCTGAATCTAATACTGTGTTTTATCCAGAAAATTCACCTTTTGCAAAAACCCAACTATTAAATCACCACAAGTTAAGCAAATTAATAAATTCAATCATAAATCTGTTTGTTAAAAAATTAACAGAATTAAAGAGAAAAGAAAGTTCAACAGAAAACTTCCCTAGAAATATTTTACATGGTGAAAAGATGATAAATATGGGTGGCCTATTTTAGATCAAAGAATGACTTTAGCTAATATAAGCACATAATTATGTTGCTGATGTCACTTCTGGTCATAATGACTTGGAGTATTATAGCCAAGAGAATGTTATTAAAATGATTGGAGAAGTTTTTGTTTACCTATTTAGGCCTATTGACTTAAAGCCTCTGGGCAAATGTACAAAATACTCATCTGAATTGCAAATTGAATCCATCAGTTAAAGTTACATATTTTTAAGTCAAATTTGGAATCTCAAGCCATTAATTCATAAATAGTCTTCTGTAGAGTATATGAATTAGCCTATCACAAAGATAATATAACATTATTGAACAACTTAAGTAACTTCCTTTTATTTTCCCATAATGTCTGAGTTCCAGGTTTCCTGGCTCTCTCATAATGCCTGATGGTGCCACAGGGCAAACATGTGTGAATTGCAGTTGCAATATGAAAAGTGACTCCAGAAAAGGCATGTTGGGGCTTTCAAGCTGATTCCCTGTCAGTAGCTTCTACATCAAACTGCCTCAGTGTCTAGGTCAAGCAATGCTTTCTATGGATGCCAGTACTGTCAAGTCAAAGGAACATCTGAACACTGAGATGCATGTATTTTGTCTCTTAAAACAGCCCCAGTAATAATAATCATCTGGGTAAAGGACGTTGGTGCAGGGGGGACTGATCTGATATTACTTCATCATGGATGTGTAGAATCCTGACTTCCTTTCACAGAGAAGTAAAAACATTTATGGATAGATTCTGGAACTGTTTTATCCACATAAGAAATGAACTTGAAGTGTGTCCAACCTCTTGGTTCTATAATGAAAGACTCAAAAACCTTAAGCTGACAAAAGCAAATGAAGTTAGAGAACTTATTAGATGAGAAAACATGACTACTTCAAAGATAATTAGAAGGAAAGTAGAGACATGTGCCTGTTTCCAAAGAAAATCTTGCAGCCTGGAAGGGGCAAAACAGACTTAGGCTGTCTCTATACTCAGCTTGCCTAGAGCAAAAATTGTCAAGCTATTTGACATTGTGTAGACTTTGAATTTAATAAAGGGTAAAGGACTACACTTTTCACTTTCAGTAGCATAAATAAAGCACTGTATATGGCATAGAGTATGAATCCAAAACAGTTTGAATCATCAGTTTTACGATGTATTTGTTTTGTGATCTTAATCCTTTGCCAAAGTTGGGTTCTTTATGCCAGAATAACCAGTTGCAAAGTGGAAATTTGGATTAATCAACATTTTTTGTTTGATGTCAAACAATTAATCTGACTGAATATTTGACTGAGCTGACACAGGCATTTAATGTCATATTGACATAACCATTATCCCTATCTTGATTTATCAATTAGGAAAATAAAGACAACAAATGATGTTCAAGCATTTGTTCAGCTATACATCTATGAGCTGTACAATCACTTTCAACATTTGTCCTTCTCATGGGTATTAATTTTCTAAGACATTGAAAGGTAGTTAAGAGGAGAGTGAAGTTAGATATGTCTGAGTTCATATACTGGCTCTGACACAAGTTAGGTAAACAGCCATGGACAAGTAACTAACCCCACTGGAGTCTCAGTTTTCTCATCTCTAATATGGAATAATAATAGGGCAACATCATAGGGTATTTTTAAAATAAATGAGATAATGCACATAAAGCACTTTGCATAGAGCTAGTAACATAATAAATGCTCAATAATTAATTAAAATATATAAATATTTCAATTTTAAAAAGTCTTTAAATGACAAAATCAAGGCCAAAATATCCTCCTCAAGTATTAGTTCATGGGCTGGGGTTGCAGTTCAGTGTGGCGCACTTGCCTAGCATGTGTGAGTCACTGAGTTCAATTCTCAGCACCACATATAATAAATAAAATAAAAGTCCATCAACAACAACAACAAAAATTATTAAAAAGTATTAGTTTATAAATTTGCATTTCAATTTAGGAAGAAATAATGTTCAGAGAAATTTACATTAAATACAAAAGTAAAATCTTACAGTAAAATACAAAAGTAAAATCCTTTTCATGAAAGGAAAGAATAAAAATCAATAAAATTTTTCTTCTGTGAAGACATCAGAAAGTTTCCTCAGCCTGTTACTTTTCAAACTCAGTCAGATAAAATTTTAAATTTCCAATTATTAAAAATATTAAAGGAATTAGCCTTATCTTCAGAGAGATTAAGAGCATTAAAAGTACTTTGTAAGTGTTCTTCTCCCAAGAGCTAACTGAGTGGCACTTCTAGATCCTGTGATCAAGGTGAGGCCAGAGAGATGCCTGTAATACTGAAACAATGCTAAGCTCATGAAGTAGGAAGATCTTGTTTTATGTTGTTTTGTTATATTTTTAAATTAATTTCAGTTTTTATTAACTTGTAATATGTGTACATATTTATGAGGTACATGCAATATGATGTTTTGATTCTTGTATACATTAGGTGGTGATTAACTTGAGAAATTAGCATACTCATCACCTTAACCTTTTATCATTTTTTATGATGAATACATTCAAAATTCTCTCTTTTAACTACTTTAAGATATTCAATCCATTATTTTACTTATATTAACCTGCCATGCCATAAAACAACAGAACTTTCTTCTAGCTGTAACATTGTACCCATTGACCAATCTTCCCCCATCATGTTTCCCCTTACTGTTTTGTTTTCTCGTTTTATTTTTCTTTGCAGTGTGATGAGAAAATTCATATCAAATGGAATTCTAATGGAAATTCTTTTAAAGTTCCCCACTGTCCCTAGCATCATATTCAAGATGACTCCAAGGATGGCTCCACTGTAGGCCAACTGGCTTTTCCCCATTTTGTATCCATAGTTATGGCAAGATGGTACATGGGGCATGCTCTGTGGGTAAGTGGGAGAGTGAGGGCATGGCTGGGAGCACTCCCAGTGACTCTTCTCACTATGTGTTCTGCAAGGCTTAAGAGTCAACAAACAGAATGATTTGGCAAACCATTTGCTTTAGGGGATGACACCTTTAAAAATTTTTAACCCTTTCACACTGCTTCTTAAATAAAGCAATCACACTGTAATATGGGCTTTTCTTACATTGTAATTAGGCACAAGGTTGGAGTTGGGCAAATCTAGGTTCAAATATTAACTCAGGCTACTTTGACTATGCATTCTGGGATTCTCTCTGTCTCTCAGCCTCAGTTTCCAGGTATAATACATATAAAGTGCTAAACACCATGCAGTGATAGCAAAAGTTGAAGAAATATTTGTTTCTGCTACCCTTACTACTACCACTACTGTTCCATCTAGAAAGGAAAAAAGAGGGAAACGTATCTGGCCCATGCACAAGTATAGTGTCAAGAGTGTCAAGTAAGTTTTCATTTGGCTTTTTTTTCCTCACATTGATCTTACTTTCAAAGTTTTTTATCTTAGAGATAGTATCCAGAGACTGGTCTAAGGAAGAACCACAGAAATTTACTCTCAAATATCTCCTTATAACTTCATCACCATAATACCTAGGTATTCATGTAGACAACATCATTTCATCATAAATGAGAAGGTCATACTATTTAGGGTCCAAGGACTGTAATCCGTCCATTGATTTATGGTCCCAAGTTCCTCCAAGGATTTTCGTAAATGCCTGTGACGTTTCCTAGTACTGGACTTTGCATTTGGATCTGTGATTTAGATGACAGATGTGTGAAATCATATGTAGCCAGACAAATCCCTGGTGATAACACATTTGAGGGGGTGCGAGCAGTGATGGATTAAGGCCCAATCAACCAGATCAGCTAATCTAAGCCCTTTTCAGTGACATTGGCCCTGATGCTTTAAAGGGACACGCCAAATAAATTACTTTCCAGAAATAATACTTTCTGCTCTGCATCTTTCCCTGTGGTACTTATTTTTCCATAACAAGTCCTGAATGCCATTGGAGAAGCCTTGCCTACTTTTGGAGAACAGACAATTATTGCTAGGATTAACATTTGCCTCAATTGACTGGTTAAATTTACTTTTAAAACCTCATATTACAAGAGCAAGGGAGTACTTATATGGTCCACTCGCCTGGCAATAACCATTTTTGAAAGTCTGACAATGTAAAACCTGCAAAGCCAAGGACTTTATAATGACTTCTTAGATGCTGAAGAGTTCATTTCAAAGAGCCCAACAGTTCATAGTCAAGAAGATAAAAACTTCTCCTTCAAAAAAAGTGATATATGAACTAGACCCTAAAACCCTACCCAAGGGTAAATTTTTCAATGCCAACTATGGGTTTACTTTCAAAATAGATTATCTGACATATATCTTTTTGGAAATAAGAGGGAAGCAAGAAAATTTCACCTTGATATAGGAGTTAAGGAATACAACACAAAACGAAGAGGTATATTAAAGATAAAGCACTGTATTCCCAGAGACTTTGGAGGTTGAGGTAGGAGAATCATGAGTTCAAAGCCCTAAGCAACTTCATGAGACCCTGTCTCAAAATAAAAAATAAAAAATAAAAAAGGGCTGAGGATGTGGCTCAGTGGTTAAGCACCCCTGAGTTCAATACCCAGAATCAAAAAAAAAGCCAAGTTTTGAACTCTTCCACAAGGACCTCTCTAATGCTATGTAAGTTCTGTACCTCTTCAAGAGTGCTCCCATTTAATTTCAGAAATGCAGGCTTGAATGCTTACTGTTCTGTCATTTCTCTGAGTCTTTTAAAAATTTTTGCTTTCAGGATCAATTTTAGACATTTTTTCCCTTTTCCATTGTTGATTGAAGTGCTATCCAAAATAGCTTTCCACATACGTCAATGTATGGCAATGGCAGGCCTCCAAGCCCATGTGTGCTGCAGTTTTGGGTAATCAAGGCATTCTTTCTAATAAGGATCTGATTTTATTTACTGTGTACTATAAGCTAGAGAAGGAAATAAATAAGCATATATGTTTGTGTGTTTGATTTGGTCTTAGCTCATTTTCTTACCTATTAGTCAGCTTTCTGTCACTGTGGGGAAAAAAACACCTGAGATACACAACCTATAAGGAAAAAGAGTTAATTTTGGCTCATACTCCAGAAGTTTCGGTCCATGGTAACTTGGATCCATGGTTTGGGGCCTTGTGACAAGGCTCTCCATCATGGCAAAGAGTGCCAGATGAAGCAAAGCAGCTCACCTCATGGCAGCTGGAAGCAAAGAGAGAAGGAGCTGGGGTCCCAATATCCCCTTCACAGGCACACCTTCGTGACCTACCTTCCTTCCACAAGACCCCACTGCCAAGCTTTCACCACCTGTCAATAGCTCCACAAGCTGGCAACCAAGCACTTAGCATAAGGGCTTTGGGGCACACTTAGCACCCAAACCACAACACACGACTTTCTTTTCCACCCTGAAACCACTTTCTGCTATTGTCCTTAAAACCATCTTAAAACTGACCTCATATAACTTAGTGCTTAGCGCTTCACCAATCTAAACTGCCTTTAAAAATGGGTCTGAATTTTTTTTCTTTGCTGAATAGCATTAAAGCAAATTTTAAGGTATTTTTATGATATTTTATGATAAAATTTATGATATTTCAAACTGCAGAACCTAACCTCAGTGGCCACATTGTATCACCCTTCCCTCATCCCATTTCTGACAATAAAAAACAGCCAATAGTGTGGCTATAAAACCCAATGCTGGATCATATACCCAAAATCAGCCAGAGTGAATTAAATAGAAATTAGACAGGGGCAAGGAAGGTATAATAGATGCTAACTCACTTCCTCTAGTCAATTTTGCCTTTATGGCAAGAATCTTTATGGACTTTGAGTTTACATTAAGACAATAGATGTCTATATTCTAATGAGAAAACAATATTAGGAATAAAAACACAATATTAAGAATAAAAAAGCACTGAATTGGAGCAAGAGTAAAAATATAAAGGGGAAAAAATAAGACTTCTAATTGAGTAGAATTGTTTCAGATTAAAATTTTTAAAAAAACATATTATCTAGTCCAGGAGTTTTAAACTACAGCCTAAGGACCAGTCTAGATTGTCACTTCTCCCATGACTGTTGATTTATTATTGTCTATAGTGGCTTTTGTCCTATAACTGCAAAACTAAGTAGCTGTGCCAGAGACATTATGGCACATAAAACCTGGAGTATTTGCTATCTGGCCCTTTACAGAAAGATTCTGTTCACCTCTTATTTAATCTTCAGATTCAGGACTTTTTAGCTCTAACTATGTACTTAGAAATTAAATTACACTTGCACACTCAATACCTTATTTTTTGATAATTTCATAACAAAATTCACCAGCTTATGTTTTATACAGGACAGCCTATCTGTGTGTGTGTGTGTGTGTGTGTGTGTGTGTGTGTGTGTGTGCATGCACACAAAGTTTGGAGGTGCCCTATAATGAAATATAAAACACACTAGCTATAAGAGCTTCCTAAATAATCAGAGGCTTAGCATATGAAGAGAGTCAGCTGAGGTATGAAAATGGAAAAACTCCATTTGAAACCAAGAGATGGGAGGTAGAGTCCCAGTTATATCATCTCCAGCAAGTCATTTAACCTCCACTTCCTCGTCTTCAGAATGCGAACCCCAATGCCTCCTTCTCGAGGTTGTGTAAATCAAATGCAATCATCTGTGTGCAAATCATTTGTTATACCATAAATTACACAAATATAAATTGTGGTCCTCCTGCAATGCCCTGGGTGCTTTCACTGTACCCAGCATTCTGATATCCTCACAGATAACCAAAGCACGTGGTGCCAATTCCCCTCACCAGCCTGCATGAGTTCTCTACACTGCTTCAAGGGATCATTGCAAAGGAAACGTCCTTTACTTAGAATTAAGCCCTGAGACCAAAAATCAGCACATAAGGTGCTCTGGTCCAGGTCCACATATGAAGTAATTTCAAAATAATCATCAAAGGAGCTTGCCATTTTCCCCCCACCTATCATTTGTGGTTCATCTCATGGCATTTCTATACCTGACATTTCCTCCCTTAGCTAGTCGTTCATACCTGTCTCCCTTCACTTCTTCCCTCTCTTTCTCTCTCTGCACTGTCTTCTTTCATCCTCACTCCAGTCCCCTTTGATCCTTTGCTCATTTCTAATTCTGAAGGCCCTTTGAGAAAGGGGGAGGGGAGGAAAACAAAAGGTTAATTTTCTCCAGCCTGCCCAGGCCGACTTAATGTAACAGAAGGCAGCAAATTGTATTGATTTAGTGACATGCAACTGTCCAGAAAGAGCTATTTATACATTATTCAGGACAAACACTGTCATAATGGACAAACAGCAGCAGCATCTGGGATGTTAATGTCTACAAATAAGATTATTCTTTGAAAGGATTAGGATGAAGCATTTTGTGTAATTAGATTTCTCCGTTTCAGGAATGAATTGCCTTTTAGCAGTAAAAGCTGTCACTGAGGGAGCCATTAGCTCCTTATAACTGAATTAAATGCATAATTAGTGACATGATCACATTAGGATTTGTTTCATTTTTAACTAATCTGAGGGAGGAGGGGCGGGGGAGAGTTGGGGAGCGGAGGT
>PVHX01022376.1:0-27886 GCA_004024805.1 Geosciurus inauris | reverse complement strand
TTTACTGCCTGGATGAACTTCCCAGAACTTTCTTGGCTTTGCTCTCACTCGACACACCCTCAGGAATTTTGCATAGAGCTGACTACACATTTGCCTGGCATTCCACAAGGTTTTTATACCACTTGGAGCAATGTGCTTGTGAGATTAAGTGACAGTGAGAGCCATGCTCTTCTTTCTCTCTTCATGTGTGCGTTTCTCTGTATCTAAATGTAGACACACACATACACACTTTTGCCTCCCCATGTTACCCACTAACTTCTAGATTCCATATGGTCTCCTCCACTTAAAAACAGCCTATAGAAAGAGCTATTAATTCCCCTTTTCTTGTATTTCCTTCTCTCCTTTCATTTCTCACCAACTGCCATTGGCTTAAACTCTGAACTCTCAGTGGAAATGGCTATGACCTAATTCTCCTATTCGCTGTTATCGTTTTAGTTTTCACAGGTAATTGTCCTATTAGAGGCCAAAGACACTGGTGACCTCACCCTTTCTTTCTTGATTTGGCTTTCTTGCAGTCACCCTCTCCCGGCCATTCCATTCTTCCAGGTCTTCCTCTCTGATTTTGCTATGTCAATGGTGATCTCCTCTCACTCTACTCCCTCTCCCTTTCATCAACTCCTCTACATGCTGATCAAAACCACATATCATCTCCAGGCCGGAATTCTCTCCTGACACCATATGCATGTATTCAAACGACTGGATGCATGTATTCGCTATTTTGTGAAAACAAATTCCTCACCTTTTCCAAAACCATATTTTTCTCATATTTGGTAAAGGGTACAGTATATACCTAGTTGTCAAAGTTAATCAAAAAGACAAAATTCTGAATCTTTCTTGACCTCCTCTTCACAGCCAATATTCAGTCACTCACCAATTTCTCAATCTATTTCTCATCTCTTTTTTTGATTATTATCCCCATTCAAACTGCCACTCTACTAGGTCAAATTCTAATTATTTTCATCTCAGCTATTGCAACAGCTTAACTAGTCAGCCACTCATACACTTTCCAATCATCCATGTTGCTCATGTCATTTTCTTGTTTAAGACTCTTATTTATACATTTGCATTATCAAAAGAACAAATGCATACTCAAATTCTTGGTACAGTGCAGTTCTTGGTGAGAGAAGTGGACAGAGAGATCTCTTCTTCCTGAAATCTTTTTTTTGAGATGTGTTGAGAAGAATTCAGACACTAAGTTGGTGGAGGTGGGGAGGGTGCGGAGGGCAGGTTGAAGTTCAAGAGAAATGGACCAACAGCAGCCTCAGTGGAGCCTTGTCTAGGCCTAGTCTAGGTCCTGGGGTCAAGGGCAAATAGAGAGGAAGACTGGGTCATGTTTAAGGTCTAACTTCAGTTCAGTTAAGGTTGCCAGCATAGCAGACCAGCCAGATATTCAGGATTGAAAGCCTGCACAGAAATAATGAATGTGACAAATAGGCAGATATGGATTTGAAATTCATAAAGATAAGACACAATTTATAGATAATAACAGCACTAAGTAGAAATAGTTTCTATATAGAATAACATTTCATCAATAATATTAAATTCTATATTTAAACTGATATTTTCAATGATGATTGAAAAATAACTAGTATCTATAACATTTTTTTTCTGGGAAAGGGAAAGGCCATTAGCATGCTTTTACCTATTACTTCCCACTACCTAACTTGTATTTTTAATTATATGATAGTTTAAAGTCAGATTGTTACTGGATAATGCTACCAGTATTGATTTGTATGCCACTACTTTTGAGAGAACTTCTGTCTTCATAATATAAGGAAACTTATAAGCCGTATTGTCAACTAAAATTATAATCATGTATTTGTTCATTATTGTTTCTTATAACTCACATTATTCTCTTTCTTCAAATATTTTATTTTTAAATTTTGGTTCCAGGGATTGAACTCAACCACCGAGCCACATTTCCAGCCCCTTCATCCTTCTAATTTTTTATTCAGGGCCTCACTAAGTTAAGTTGCTGAGACAGGCTTTGAACTTGTGACCATCTCTTCCCTCAGTCTCCTGAACCACTGGGATTATAAGCTTGCATCATTGCGCCCAGCTAGAATCTTTATTTTGCTGGAAAATATTCTAAAGTAAAAACTTTTTTTCTTTTCCAGAAAAGGTTCTTCTGGGATAAACTTTCTGAATTCTGCCATTTCTAAAAGAAAAAAAAATCTGTTCTTTCCTTACTCTGTACTGTCACTCAAAAGCTAGTTTTGTAGGATATAGAATTCCAGAATAAAAATATTTTCCACTTAATACAGGAAAGGCTATGCTCTTATTGGTACATTCTTTCAGAATTTATTGTGTATGATGTTAAGTCTAATGTCAATGTGATGTGATTCTTATTCTTCTGTAACTTTTTTTAATTTCTGGAAACACCAAATTTAAATTTATGTATAGGTGTGAACTTTTTTGTTTGCTTGTTTTCCTGCTTGGCACAAAGTGAATCTTTCCAATCTGAAGACCAGAGTCTTTCTATAGAAATTCAGCTTATACAAACTTCCTCTTCAATAAAAAATGATTATTTCTTCTCCTCAATCACACTCTTGCTTTTAATGTATTTTTGTGTCCTATTTTCATTTTATTTTTACTTTATATTTTTTTTATTAGACTGTATCTTCCAGATAATTAGCCATTTTGATCATAGTATTCCTCTTTTCTACTATATTTATTGTTTTGCCAAATAATTTAAATTTCAAAGAAACCTTTCTCTGTATTTCTGTTATATGACCACCTATATTTGGACTGTTCTTGGAGTATTCTTTCTAAGAATTTCATTTTGAAATTTTAATAGTATACTTTGTTCCTTTCATTATCTCGGTTTCCCATGAAATTAGTTCTGCTTATTAATCTTAGTTTGACTTTTTAAATTATTATTAGAGCATGATAGTTATACATAGCAGTTGGGTTCATTTTGACAATATCATACATACAAGGAATTTGATTTCAGTCCCCATTCCTCCCATGTGGTTTCTCTCTTTAACATCATTTCTTAAATATATGGTGATCCTTCATTGTTCATATTTATGAATGAAGGACTAAGTTGATAGCAAAAGTAACCAGTATGGATTATTCTTCAAGCATGTATATTGATCTTCACCCAATGAGCTTCTTTCTTGCTACCTAAATAATATAATTTAAATTTTGTATTTTTAAAACTGTCTTTAAACTTTAAAAGGAATCATATTGTATATTTATTCTGTGACTTGTTTCTATTTATTTAATTATTTACATTATTTTTTTGTGCTGTTGGGCATTGAAACCAAAGCCTTATGCATGCTGGGCAAATGCTCTACCACTGAGCTACATCCCCAGCCTTAGCTTAATATTTTTTGTGAGATTTATCAATATCAATGAATACATTAAGTTCATTTTTTATTGCTGCATTGTATGATATACTATGAATAGACTAATATCTTCTTGTTCATTTCGTATAGATGGACACTTGAGATCTTTTTAATTGGTTTGCTGTGATAAACAATGGTTCCATTAATGAACTTCTAATAAATCTCCTCTATTCCTAGCATATATCACAATTCACTTTTCAAAGTTACATCTATGATACTATTTAGAATCATATTGAATTTATTATAGAAATAAAATCCGTCAGATAAAAACATTCAACAGAAAGAAATAGTATTGGCAACAAGGATCTTCAAGAGGAATCTCTAAACTGATAGAAAAATACTAAAGAGAAACAAGCTGAAAAGAGATCTTGAAAATACAATTTACAAATGAAGAGCTAAAATAGACATCAGAAATTTCTAATTCAGTTGTTAATGACAGATAAGAAAAGTGAGTGAGGCACAGTAAAATTATTTGATCTCTTCAAAGTAAAGCAGACCTGAGTGGGCTTTCACTGCTGGCTGTAGCTACAATAAAAGTCAAGCTTCCCATAAGGCTTGCCCTCTCTTTAAGTAGCAGGTAAATGCAGATGATTTTATCATCCAAGAATTAAAAACTTCAGCTTTTCTTTATTCCAATTTACAGAGTATTTGTTTCAATTGCACAAACCAAGTAGAACTTTGGAAGCACTGCCATCAGACACTAGTTTTATTTGGCATTTTGAAACTCACCAGAAGAAAGCATTGCTCAAAAATTATTTTCACATAAACATTGTTTATCACTTTTTTCCCACAAGATCAATCTAGCCATAGGTAAGTCAAAGGCAATTAGTGACCTGTGGCGACATTATTCAGTATAGTATTAGAGACTCTAGATTGATTAACAGATTGACTTGCCGTTTGTTCCTACCTTTGCATTTTCAATGCACGGACAGAGGGCCCAGGCTGCACTGGCCTTCACGTCTGGGTGTGGATTTTTCAGCAGGGACCACAACAAACGAACTCCATCTAAGCGATCAATTATTCTATGGTGAAACCAAAAGTAGTGGCATAAACTGTTATTAGTAAGTGAAAATGAAAACTTGACCCATCTATTCACATAATACTAATTTTTTTTCTCATTTTGACATTTTGCTTGGATTTTTTTTTTCAAAACATGAAGAACAGCAGGATTATAACATGTTATTGAATCGTCAGCCCTCTGATTTGGGTTTTAAGTTCACAACACGAAAAGCAAGCTGCATGATAATTACAATTCACATAAACTTAAAATCAAGCCATGTAATTTTTTAATTAGCAGTACACAGACTGTTACCTAAATTTGAAAATACTGGTTTCTTTCATATAATAACATCTAAATACTTTCCAAAACAAATATTTATGCCTCAAAGCTGTGCAGTTACCTTTTTTATTTGGTCTATGTTTAATTGACTTACCTTACTGTATGACATATTTTAAACTCCTTCAGTCCTAATCTAGCATTAGGAATTAAAATCATTACACCACAGTGCATCCTTTGTTGGGCACGAATAACACATAACTTGTTTTCCATGTGCTCCCTTCCCAGCAAGACTAACATTGCAGACTGTGTTATAATTACTTAAACACACTGTAATCAAAATATCTTCATGACTAGCTGAAAAATGAATTATCATCAGAGTCATCTCTACACCATCTGTCTTCTGTTTATATATCAATCAGTCCAGGGAGCATAACCTTGCAATAAGGTCCACTGAGTACTTGGAGTTGAGAAGTCCAAACAAAACTTAATATCCTTCACAAACATGGCTTTGTTCAAAAAGATATATTAAACTCAAAGCAGATGAAAAAAGATAAAGAACATCAGAATTTCTTTGATTTTTAATATCCAGTTGAATTAAACACATGCAGTGCTTAGCCACAGAATAAATTTTACTAGCTTAAAATGCCATGCAAATTCTTCCTTGAACATTGATATAAAAAAAAAAAAACTACATTTCTTGATTAACTCAGATGAGTTTGCCAGGAAAAGAAAAGTATTATTCTTCCAAGTGGGATATCAGTTTTGCATAACCTTGTAAAATGAGTGATGTAAATAGCCTGTAATAAGATATAAACTGTCTCTTTAAAAAATGACTTCTAGTAGAAAAAAAAAAAAAGATGCATTTATACCAAAATTTAACTAAAGAGTTTGTCATAATTAAAGCTTTCAGGCAATGCATGCCTGAGAACACAGTTTTATTTCTCAATTTATGGAAACTAAAGAAACACACTTGATACTTCACAAAGAAGGATTTACTCTTAAAATCTAAGTTAAAAGGGCTACTGCCTTATATATGGTACTGAAAATGTAATTAATGCTGATCCAAGCATCTCTGTATTTTTTCACAAAATTTTACAGTGAACAGCAGAGAATAATTGTCTTCCTTCTCACAGATTTTTCGTCAAATTTAGCATTTAAAACATTTAACTATCTACTGTTAGACATAAATTGTCTTTAGAGTGGAAGTCATTTACACACAGTTTAAAAAGTAAAGCTCAATCCTGAACACCCTTCCCCAGACAAAAATCTCATAATAAACTATAAAAATTCATTATTAATTTAAAAACTAGATCTATTATTTGCCCACTCTCATCCCCAACACTAAGCAATTCTTCAGCTGCCTAGTTCTAAGGGATGAAGATTGTGACTCTAATACTGGCATCTAAAAGAAGATTCAGCACAGAATTGAGTAATAACATGATATGAGAAAAATATTATTTAAAAAATTGCAAGCATAGGAACTAACAAAAGTCAGGAATAGCAAACTTCAAAGTTTAGTCTTACCTTTCTATCACCCCATCATCTGCATGAAATCATTGACTGCTGATTTCTACTTCATTTTCTTGAGTACCTGTCCTGCTTCCCTGTTCTCTATACCAGCACGCTAATCCAGGTCTTTACTATCTTCAGTCAGGATTGCTCCAGAAGGGGCATAACTTAGTTTTGTGTTTTCATTCTCTCTCCTTTTTCATGCATCCTATAAGTCCCTGTGAAACTAATCCTCCTAAAGAAACTCTTAGAGCTTTTTCAGAAGCTTCTTATCAGGATCCCAGGGATATTCATTCTGTCCGTGACACTATCTAGATCATTCTGTCAACATTTGTTGCATAATTCACAATCAAAAGATAATTTTCAGGGCCAAAATGTCTCCAATGGCTTTCCATTGTCTGTATATTAAAACCCCAATTCCTGAGCTCAGTATTTAAAATTTTAAGGAAGCTGTATTATTCTTCCCAATTCAAGTAATTTCCCGTAAAACTCCTTGATCATCTACTAAACACTAAGTACTAGGCACAGAAGTAACACACACAATTTTCATTACTAGGAGTAGTTATGTTCTTATGAAGTCACTGCTAACACTAACTGAGGAAATACTGAACCACTATAACTAGGGGAAATATAATATTTTCTTCCTGTGAGTCTCCAGTCTGAACACTTTCATCAATCAATCAATGTGTACTTTGTTTTCTTTTTGTTTAAAAACACTTTAATAACCTCATGCCTGAACAAAAGTTACTTAACACAAATATTTCCTCTCCAAAGCACATACTTAGAAAAACTGGATGGCATTTCATAATAATGCTTTGGGACCATTTGATACAGCAAAATCACAAAAAAAGGAAAAAACATGGCACCAAAAAGACTGTCAAAATCATACTATTTACGGGATGACACCTGAAATGAGGAGAAAAGCTGTGTCCTGATCTCTGCTGGGAACATGTGCATTGGGCAACTTGAAATTTTTCACTGCTCTCATGTCCACAAATGAGAGAGCAGAGTTATGAAAGCATATTTGTAAACTTTATTTACAAATGAAATTCAGTGGGTGCGTGAGTTCATCAATGCAGAATCTAAAACTAATGAGGGCTGACTGCATGTTAATTGTCCTTCAGGAAATGACAGTCTAGTGAGGGCCATTATAACCTGTTATAATGATGCCACAATAGATGTCTTCATGGGGTTCCATGTAGACACAGAGAAGGCACTCTTACAAACCTCTTCTGTCAAGTACCAGAGATACCCTGCTACCTCTATCTTCTACTCACATAAGCTGTCATTTAAGGTCATAAAACATCTCTGTCATAAATCCTTTGGCTTCTCCCTCCTTTAAGTGTTTTTAAAACTTTGCCATCCCCTTTTCGGAATTCAATATACACTGCTTTGTCTTGTACCCATGTGTGCACAATTCTTATCTCCTCAATTACTGTGTAACCTCTTCCACAGCAGGAATCATCTATTGCCCACATGCATAGGGCATAAAACCACAGCCAGCAAATGTTGCTTAAATGGATCTGAAACAGGAAACTTTTGCTTACTTCTTTTTCAAAGAATCAAAAATATTTCCTAGTACAAATACATTCCTTTTTTAAAACTTCAGTTTCCAAAGTACATGTTCAAATTCTATATCTAACCAGAGATATTTTCCTTTGAAACTGTATTTGTGTTGAAAGTATATTTACCCAGATTTTTTTCACAATTTTACTGGGTATTTTTTTGCATATGCACTGATGGGTTTATGGGTGGTATTGATTTAACTCACTGTTCATTTTCAATGGGTCTACCCACTTTTGTCTAGCTCTTTTACCATCTTATTACGTCTTGCTCTCAATTCATTTCCTATAGTATGTGAGCTCTTCCCATTTATCAACAGAATTTTACAATAATATCTTGACTTTATAAAATCAAACCTGAACTATGTTTTTCAAAGTCTTCAATTTTATAATGAAAATCAAACTGTGTGGCTATTAGAGTAACAGCTCTTGAAAGATATTCACTTTCAAGCTGTTTTTTTTTTTAAACCAACCAAAAAGACACAGCTGCTTGTTATGTTTCTTGATTTCTCTTGTTACATTAACATTTGCCAGAAATGTTACAAAGTCTGGCTGGCTCCCCTTACTGTTAAGGCCACATATGTGAACAAATATGAACAGTCTGTGACCACATCCTGGGCATGGGTAGGGTTAGGTAGGGTTTCCTTCTGGCAAAACCAATATATCTATTTTGAAACCATAATTTTGCGTGTTTTCTAAATATTTCACAGTATTTGCTGAAAATTATCCTAATGAACACTATTGTATGACAACAGAATAATTCAAACCAAGTATGGTAGGGAGAATAACATCAAGTGACCCAAAAGAACATGATGTTCTTAAACCACAACATGAAGAGAGGCAACTAAAATCTACAGATTTTGAAACCATGTTGGAAAGTCAATATACAATTTTGCTTTGAAAAATTCCTCACAGTTTTTGTGATTTTTATCTCTATGCATTATTCTAAAGAGACACTGGGAGATCAAATGTGGAGAAAAGACAGTCACTACAGAAGTATATCAAGATTTTCTGGGTCTTAGTAAGGCAGAAAAATAATCTATTCTTTTATCAGAAAAAACAATTATTCACTCACAAATCAGGTATTGCAAAACTTCAAGTGGCACAAAATGTTCATTTGTCCAACCCTTAGTATGCCCTGTTTGGTTATTTAATTATGCTGGTGACCCTCAGATCTTTCCTTTGTAAAGATGCAATTTTCCCTTTTCATTGACTAAAAATCTGTGGAGTCATACTTTGTTACCCTGAGATGGTCTTGTCTCAATAACCTCTTCCTATTTCCCATTTTTGCTTTCTGTTTTACCTTTATACATCTCTGACCAAAAGATGTGACAAGAACCACTTAGAGGAGGAAAAGTTTAATTGGGGCTCACTATTTCAGAGGTTCAGTCCAGAGTCAGACAACTGTAGGCCCAAGGTGTGGCAGAACACCATGGCAGAAGGGCATAGAGGAGGAAATCAGCTCACAACCAGGAGCAGAGAGAGGACTGCTCACCAGGGAGAAAATATAAACCCCAAGGCAGCCGCCAGTGACATACTGCCTCCAACCACACCCTATCTGCCAACAACAGTTACTATCCATTTAATCCATACCAATGGACTAATCCACTGATTAGGTTACACCTCTAATAATCTAATCATTTCACCTTTGAAACTTCTTGCATTGTCTCACACATGAACTTGTGGAGGACACCTCAACTAAGCGACAAAAATATCCCTGCTTAAAAGAATTATTTTATTCAGTCATAAACAGTGATTGTTCCGATTCTGTCCATCTTCTCAATTTATGAGCTAATATTCTAGAAAATGTTTCCTTTCATCAATTAGAGATGAGTCATAGGATAGATGTTTTAATTCTTCCCCTTTAATGACCAATTTCTGGTTACTGCCACTGAGAACAAAAGAGATTTCTCACCCCTTTTTCTCTTGTTCATTCTTCTTCAGCATTTAAATAGTCATGTAATTAAGTACATCAATTATTTCATGATTTTGATCTTCATCTTATGTGGAGAAAAGCCATCCACACTCTAGGATCATGAAACAGCAATATTCTTCTTAACCTCTTACAATTTACTTTAAGTATTTTAATTACTTGAATTTTCTGTAAGGACGTAGAGATCTAACCTTTTTTTCCTTCAGGAACATCACCAAGGAGAATTAGCCTGACATATGGGGACACAGCTGGGACAGGGTGAGGAAAGTGCCAATATAATGGAGCAGCCTTGTATGGGAAGTCAGAGACTAAGGAAGGTGACGGGGGTAGAAAAACAAGAGGAAGATGACCCAGAGCCAGGTATCAGAGACTGAATAAGATGAAGAGGTATCTAGTGGCTGCTCATAGAACATGATGGATCAGAACTACAGCAGGGTGAGGAGAACATCTGCAAAGAGGAGAAAGATTGGTTATATTGGTTATAATTGGTTAATCAATTGGTAGATTGATCAAATAAGTAAAGATGAAAGGTGTTTCTTCACTGTCCACTAAAAGAATTACAAATAGAAAACTAGAAATAAACAAATTTACAATCATGACTGAAAATCTTTGCATTCCTTTCTTAGGAGTGGACAGAACAGACTTTTAAAAAATGAACAACATACTTAATGAATTTGACTTAACACTTCTAAAACACAACCGAGAACTACAACAAAATATACATTATTCCATAGAGCAAATGTTATATTTACAAAGATAAGCACATGGCCAGGCAATAAAGCCAAATATGAAAGAAATCAAATCACAGAAAACATGCTGTCTGACATTATGATTTGAAACTAGAAATCAATGACAATATGATATCTGGAAAATACTCAATATTTTGAAAATCAACATTTGTAAATGACTCCTGGATCCAAGGAGGGTTAAAAAACAAGCATGCAAGAAATCAAAGAGATAGCTGCCCTACTATGTTTACTATAGCACTCTGGATCAATGGATGAATGGATAGTGTTACAGATATACAATGGAATACTATTTAGCCATTAAAAGAATAAAATCCTGTCACTTGCAATAGTGTGGATTTTTAATCCAAGCACAGTAACACAAATGTTCTCACTCACATGTGGAAACTTAAAACGTCATTTTCACAGAAGGAGAAAACAAAATAATGATCATTAGACACTAGGAAGGGAAAGGAAGAGGAGATAGAAGGTGGTCAGGTAATGGGTACAAAAGTATAGTTAGTTAGATATGAGGAATAAATTCTAGTATTCAGTAAGATGACTACAGTTTACAACAATATGTTATATATCTTAAACAGAACTAAAGAAAAAGTTTGAAGCTTCTCAAAACAACATGGCAAATGTTTAAGAAGGAAATGATAATTAACTTGATTTGATCATTGCACACTGTATACATGTATTAAATTATCACACTGTACCATAAATATGTAACTACTATATGTCAATTGGAATCTTAAAAAACTGTTAAAATTTTAAAAATATAAAAAGAGCAATAAAATTCAAAAGAACAATATAATTAAATGAAAATAGAACTTTATTTTTTCTAATTTTCTTTATTTGTTCTTTTTGGATATACAAGACAGTAGAGTGTACTTTGACATATTAAACATACATAGAATATAATTTATTCTAATTAGATCCCTTTCTTGTGGTTGGATAATAGAACTATCATTCATGGAAGTTAAAATAGCATTTAGAGGGAAACATTTAAACAAGTGTATATGAAAAGAGTTGACATGTAATATCAATAACCACAGCTTTTGCCTTAGAAGAAGTTAAAAGAGAAGCAAAAATTAAATTGAAATAAGTACAAAAAATAACAAAAATAAACACATAAATTAAAGAAATGGAGAATAAGCAGAAGTGGATAAAATTAACAAAATCAAAGATTTTTTTTAAGATTAAAAAACTCATAAGCCACAAGAGCAAGGGTTAACAACTTTTTATTTTAAAGAGCCAGAGAGTAAATGGGTTTTGTATGTTGTCAAATATTCTACTTTGTTTAGTTTTTGTTTTGTGAAACAATTTAAAGAGGTAAAAGCCATTTTTAGCTCACAAGTTATTTAAGAAATGGGTCAAAAGTCCCTCAAAATAGATTGATCTATGAGAGAAAGAGAGAGAAAAGACAAATTATAAAAGAATGACTCAAAGACTAACATAGTGATAATATAAGTAACTTATGCTAATAAGTTAAACTTACATAAAGTGAACATATTTACTGAGAAATACAAATTGTCAAAACTGACTCAAGAAGACATTGAAAACCTAAATGGTGCATGTCTAATTTTTAAAAATAGCATTCATGGTTTTTAAAAACAAATACAAAAACTCTTTCCACAAAGAAAACTCCAAATCCAGATAATTTTGCTACTAAATTCTATCATAAATTTAAGAGATAATCCTACACAAGTTTTATTTTTAAAAATAGCATTCATGGTTTTTAAAAACAAATACAAAAACTCTTTCCACAAAGAAAACTCCAAATCCAGATAATTTTGCTAGTAAATTCTATCATAAATTTAAGAGATAATCCTACACAAGGCTTATCAGGATATAGAGGAAAAATAATTTCTCAACTTGTTTTATGAGGCCTGATTCTAAAATTTGACAAAGATATTATATGAATATAAAACTATAGACCAATATAACACATGACCATAAACACAAAATGCAAAACATCAACAAAATGAATGCAAAATACTTTAAAATTGTAATACAACAAGATCAGAATGATTTTTTTCAAAGGAAAAAATGATGAGATCAACCTTTAAAATCAATGTAATTCACCTTATTGATAGAACAAAATTAAAAAAAATCTGATTGCCTTGAGAGAGGCATAAAGAGCCTTTTACTAAATTTAAAATCCATTTATATTTGAAAATAAAACACAGCCTTACATGAGGAATACATGGAAACATGTTTAATATTAAAATTATTCATCCATAAAAAATAATGAAATCTGTAACTTATAGCAATGTGGATGGAACAGGAAGACACTATGTTAAATGAAGTAAGCCAGGCACAGTAAGAAAAATGCAGCATGTTCTTGTTCTTATGTGGAAGCTAAAAATCTTGTTTTTAGGGAAGCAAAGAACCACTACCATGAAACGTACAAGTAATTTCACACTTAATGATGAATAATTAAATGCTTTTTCCTTGAGGTCAGAAATAGTAGAAAGATGTTTTCACTAACATCATTGTAACAAAGATACTCTCCTCTTTAATAAGAAAAAGAAATAAAAGGCATAAAGGGCAGATCAACCCCAGCCCGTTGCATGGAGGAGGTGGAGGAGAATGACCAAGCACACTTGGAGGACCACACTGCCAATGCGTGGCTGTCCTGGCCTGCTTCCATCTAGAGACAACAGCCAGGACCTGGAAAACCATGGTAGGTCCCTGCAGGCCTGGTTATACCAGAGGTGAAGGACCTACAAGATTAATACCTCAGATCAGCACTGCTAGGGAGTAAGACACATGAACAACATGAAAAAACACCCCAAACAAACCAAGATACTACAATAATAGAACCCATTGACAGCACATTAGATGAAATATCAGAGAAGGAGTTCACAGTGTGC
Source organism: Geosciurus inauris (assembly GCA_004024805.1). NCBI lineage: Eukaryota > Metazoa > Chordata > Mammalia > Rodentia > Sciuridae > Geosciurus > Geosciurus inauris. Next base: position 14,649 of record PVHX01022376.1, on the reverse strand, counting down.
ATAATTAAAATGATTTGTGAAGCACTGAATAATATAAGAGAGCAATTACAAGCAACAATTGATCACTCCAACAGAGATGAGAGCAAATACAAGTAGCAAAAGATTAATTCAAAAAAGACATAGAGATTCTTAAAAAAAAAAAAAAAAATCCTTGAAATGAGGGAAACAATAAACCAAATAAAAAAACTCAGTAGAAAGTATCACCAATAGACTAGATCACTTGGAAGACAGCACCTCAAGCAATGAAGACAAAATATATAATCTTGAAAATAAAGTTGAACACACAATGACGATGGCAAGAAACCATGAACAGAATGTCAAAGAATTATGGGATAACATCAAAAGACCAAATCTAAGAATTATTGAGATAGAGAAAGGCACAGAGATACAAACCAAAGAAATGAACAATCTCTTCAATGAAATAATATCAGAAAATTAACAAACATGGAAGTATGAATTAAAAAATCAAATACAAGAGTCTTACAAGACACCAATTGTACTAAACTACAAAAGATCAACACCAAGACACATTATAATGAAAATGCCTAACACTAAAATGGTAATACAACAATATCAGAATAAGGACAGAATTTTAAAGGCTGCAAGAGAAAAGTTTCAGATTACACACAGGGGGGAAACAATTTGGATCTCAGCAGATTTTTCAACCCAGACACTCAAATCTAGAAGTCCTGGAATAACATAACAAGCTCTAAAAGAAAATGGATGCTAACCAAGAGTCTTATATCCAGCAAAATTAAGCTCCAGATTTGACAATGAAAACAAACATTCCATGATAAACAAAAGTTAAAAGAATTTGCAACGAGAAAGCTTGCACCACAAAACATTCTTGGCAAAATATTCTGTGAGGAGAAAATGGAAAAAAAACAATGAAATCCAAAGGAGGAACCACACTAAAGGAAAAGCCAAAGAAGAAACCAAGTCAAGTTAAAAAAACAAAAATAAACCAAAATGACTGAGAATACAAATCATATTTCAATAATAACCCTGAATGTTAATGGCCTAAACTCATCAATTAAAAGACATAGATTGGCAGATTTGATTTAAAAAGTCTCAACAAGACTGCCTCTTGCTGCCTTCAAGAGACTCATCTCACAGGAAAAGACATCCACAGATTGAATGTGAAAGGATGAGAAAAAATATACCAGTCACATGGATCACATAAACAAGCAGGGATTTCCATCCTCATATCAGATAAAGTGGACTTCAAACCAAAAATAGTCACAAGGGATAAAGAAGGTCATTTCATACTGCATAAGGAAAACATACATCAACAAGACATAACAAACATAAATATCTATACTCCAAATAATGGAGCATCCATGTGTATCAAACAAACCCTTTTCAATTTCAAGAATCAAATAGACCACAACACAATAATACTGAGTGACTTTAACACATCTTTCTCACCACTGGACAGATCTTCCAGACAAAAACTAAACAAAGAAACCATAGAATTCAATAATACAATCAATAGTTTAGAATTAACAAACATATACAGAATATTTCATCCATCAACAAGTGAATATACTTTTTTCTCAGTAGTTCTAAAATAGACCATATATTATGCCACAAAGCAAATCTTAGTAAATACAAAAAATAAAAGTAAAAATACTACCCTGCATTCTATCAGACCATGATCGAATGAAATTAGAAATCAATGATAAAATGAAAAAATAGAAGCTATTTGAACACCTGGAGATTAAACAATACACTATTGAATGACACATGAATAACAGAAGACATCAGGGAGGAAATAAAAAAAGAATTCTAGAGGTAAATGAGAACTCCAATACAACATATCAAAATCTCTGGGACATTATGAAGGCTGTGTTAAGAGGAAAGTTCATTGCATTGAGCTTATTCATTAAAAGAAGTAAAAGTCAACAACCTGACATTACATCTCAAAGCTCTAGGGAAAAAAAAATAATAAATCAAACCAAAAGTAGTAGAGAACAGGAAATAATTAAAATCAGGGCTGAAATCAATGAAATTGAAACAAAAGAAACAATCTGAAAAAATTGACAAAACAAAAAGTTGGTTCTTTGAAAAAATAAATAAAATTGATAAACCTTTAGCCACCCTAATGAAAAGGAGAGAAAAAACTCAAATTACTGAAATTTGAGGTGAAAAAGGAAATATCGTGACAGACACTATTGAAATACAGATGATAAATAGAAAATATTTTGAAAATTTATACTCCAGCAAAATAGAAAATCTTGATGACAGCCACATACTTCGAGAGGCATATGACCTGCCCAAACAGAATCAGGAGGACACAAACAACTTAAACAGATCAATTTCAAGCAAGGAAATAGAAGGCTCCATCAAAAGCCTATCAACCAAGAGGAGCCCAGGACCAGACAGATTCTCAGCTGAGTTCTGCAAGACCTTCAAAGAAGAATTAATACAAATACTCCTCAAATCATTCCATAAAATAGAAAAGGAGGAAACGCTACCAAATTCATTCTATGAGGCTAGTATCACTCTGATTCTAAAGTCACATCAAAGAAAGAAAACTTCAGACCAATATCCCTGATGAACAGAAAAAGTAATTCTCAATAAAATTCTGGCAAATTGCATACAAAAACATATTAAAAAGATAGTGAACCATGATCAAGTGAGGTTCATCCCAGGTATGCAAGATTGGTTCAACATACGGAAATCAATAAATGTAATTCATTATGTCAATAGACTTAAAGACAAGAATCATATGATTATCTCAACAGATGCTGAGAAATCATTTGACAAAATACAGCATCCCTTCATGTTCAAAACACTAGAAAAACTAGCGATAGTAGGAACATAGCTCAACATTGGAAAAGCTGTCCATGCTAAGCCTAAGGCCAACATCATTCTAAATGGAGAAAAAGTGAAAGCATTTCCTTTAAAAACTAGAACAGGACAAGGATGTTCTCTTTCACCACTTCTATTCAACATAGTCCTTGAAACTCTAGTTAGAGCAATCAGACAGATGTAAGAAATTAAAGAAGGGAAAAGAAGAAGAAGCTTATATTCTTTTTCATAGGAAAAGAAGAACTCAAATTATCACTATTTGCTGATGACATGATTCTATATTTAAAAGATCCAAAAAATTCCACCAGAAAACTTCTAGAACTAATAAATGAATTCAGCAAAGTAGTAGGATATAAAATCAATGCTCATAAATCAAATGCATTTCTATATATAAGCAATGAATACACAGTGAGAGAAATTAGAAATACCACCCCATTCACAATAGCCTGAAAAAATAAAATACTTGAGAATCAATCTAACAAAAGAGGTGAAAGTCCTCTACAATAGAAACTATAGAAAACTAAAGAAAGAAATTGAAGAAGACCTCAGAAGATGGAAAGACCTCCCATGCTGTTGGATAAGCAGAATTAACATAGTCAAAATGGTCATACTACCAAAACTGTTATACAGATTTAATGCAATTCCTATAAAAATCCCAATGACATCCTTCATAGAACTAGAAAAAGCAATCATGAAATTCATTTGGAAAAATAAGAGACCCAGAATAGCCCAGGCAGTCCCTAGCAAGACGAGTAAAGCAGGAGGCATCACAATACCAGACTTAAGTTATATTAGAGAGCAATAGTAACAAAATTGGCATAGTATTGGTACCAAAACAGACATGTAGACCAAGGGTACAAAATAGAAGATGCAAAGACAAACCCACATAAATATGGCTCTCTCATATTATACAATTATGCCAAAAACATACATTGGAGAACAGATAGCCTATTCAACAAATGGTGCTGGGGAAACTGGAAATCCATATGTAGCAGAATGAAATTGAACATCTATCTCTCACCCTGAACAAAAATCAACTGAAAGTGGATCAAAGACTTAGACACCAGAACAGAGACTCTGTGCCTAGTAGAAGAAAAACTAGGCCCAAATCTTCATCATGTTGGCTTAGGACCTGACTTCCTCAACAAGACTCCTAAAGCACAAGAAGTAAAATTGAGAATCAATAAATGGGATGGGTTCAAACTAAAAAGCTTCTTCTCAGCAAAAGAAAAAATCAGTGAAGTGAAGAGAGAGCCTACATTTTGGGAGCAAATTTTTGCCATGTGCATGTCAGATAGAGTACTGATCTCCAGGATATATAAAGAACTCAAAAAACTTAACATCAAAAACAACCCAATCAATAAATGGGCTAAGGAACTGAACAGACACTTTATAGAAGAAGAAATACAATCCATCAACAAACATGAAAAAAATGTTCATCATCTCTAATAATTAGATACATGCAAATCAAAACTTCTCTAAGGTATCATTCACTCCAGTAGAATGGCAATTATCAAGAATACTAGCAATAATAAGTGTTGATGAGGAAGAGGGGAAAAAGGTACACTAATACATTGTTTGTGGGACTGCAAACTGGTGCAACCACTATGGAAAGCAGTATGGAGATACCTCAGAAAACTTGCAATGAATCCACTATTTGACCTAGATATCCCACTCCTTGGTTTTATACTCAAAAGACAAAATCAGCATACTACAGTGACACAACCACATCAATGTTTATAGCAGCTCAATTCACAATAGCTAAACTGTTAAACCAACCTAGATGCCCTTTTTAAGAGATGAATGGATAAAGCAAATGTGTTATATATACACAATGGAAAATTTCTCAGCCTTAAAGAAGAATGAAATTATGGCATTTGTAGGTAAATGGTTGGAACTAGAGAATATCATGCTAAGTGAAATAAGCCAATCCCCAAAAAACAAAAGCCAAATGTTTTCTCTGATAAACGGATGCTGATCCATAGTGGGGCAGGGAGGACAGGGAAGAATGAAGGAACTTTGGTTTGTGTAAATGGGAGTTAGGGGAGGGATGGGGTTGTGGGGCTGGTAAGGACTAGAGAAAGAGACATTATTACCCTATATATATGTATGATTACACTAGTGGAGTGACCCTGAACCATGTACAGCCAGAGGAATGAGAAGTTCTGCTTCATATGTGTACTCTATGTCAAAATGCATTCTACTGCAAAATAAATTTATTAATTTAAAAAGCCATAAAGATTAGGGGAGAAGGAAGGAAAGAAAATTGTCCTTATTTGCAGACAACACAATTCTATATGTAGAAAACTCTATGGTATCTACAAAAAGATTAGAAAAAATAAAGTTAGCAAAGTTGCAAGAATACATAAAGGTATGTCTGAATATATAAAGATATTAAAATAAATTATATATCTATTGTTTACAACAACTGGAAAATATAGCTAAAAGTAATTATCAATCACAACAGCATAGATAGATACCTAGCAAAATATAACAAAAAATGTGTAAGATTTCTACATAACTATAAAATATTGCAGAAAGTAATGGAAAATTCAAGTAAATGGAGATACTACATATCATCATAATCAACTGGCAATCTTAATGCCATTAAGGTTTCTGTTCTCCTTAAATTGATTTGTAGATTCCTAACAATAATTATTAAAACCCACTAGTACTTTTTAAAACTTAAACAAAATGATTAAAATCTAGAGTAGCCCAAAGCTCATAAACATGGAAGTTTACACTTCTACTTATAAAGCTATAGCACTCAAGATTGTGCAGTACTAGCATTAGAAGGAAGGAAAACTATATCAATGGAATAAAGGAGTTCAGAAATCGACCCACTCATTGACAGTCAACTGAATTTCAACTAAGGAACCAAGTGAAGCAAAAGGAAAATAGTTCCAAGAAATTATACTGAACAATTGGATATTGTATGAAAAACCTTGTCCACTTTTACTCCATACTTTAAACTACCAAAATCCACTAACTATGAAAGAAAAACTGATAAATCAAATTTCATCAAATTGCAACTGTTTGCTCAAAAGGCAGCCTAAATGTTTATTGGGAAAAAGTTATTCCACAGCACAGATATGTAGTAGTGGATTTGTATCCAGAATATGTAAAGGACTTCTTAAATTAATAAAGACAACCCAATTAAAACTAAATCAAAACTGAATGGACCACAAATGAATATATACAGGTGGGCAACAGCACATTAAAAATTAGTGTGTCATTAGTTATCAGAAAATGAAATAAAATCTACAATGGCATACCATTTTATCCTATTAGACTGACTAAAAGAAGACTGATAAGACTAAAGTGGAATTGTAAACTCATACAATCACTTTTGTGCATCATTTGAAAGTTTCTCATAGTTAAACATTTACTCTGTACTCAAGAATCCAATGCTAAGAATATACAAAACTATTCTACAGTGCTGGAAAAATAAGAAAGCAATTTCTTGAAATGGACATGAGGATTGATTGGAAAACAGCATGAATAAACATTCCAAGGTGTAAGGAAATGCTCTATATCTGCTTTTGTATGATGGTTATAGAGTGTATGTAACTGTTAAAAGTTGTCAAACTGAATGATTAAATGTGAAAACAACTCATTAATTTTAAACAAAATAAATCAGAAAAAAACAAGCACATACTATATGCTTCCCACACAAATGTACTCCAAATTGAAACAGAACTATGGTTTAGAGGGATGCATTCTTAAGTATAAAATTATGAAAACAAAGCAAGATACTGATAACCATGAAAGGCAATAAAGGGGCAATCTCCAGAGTAAAGAGAGGTGGATTGGTTGGGCTGTGAAGAGGAGAGATAGCCAGGGAACTTGGTATAATCACAGACACGATTCTTTGCGGGGAGAGCAGTCTTCCCCTTACAGTGGCTTACCAATGTATTCATTTACACTTTGCATTTTTCTTTGTATTATATACTTCACTAATTCAACGTTTTTAAATGTTGGTTTTGTTTTATTGTAAACCAACATACACATGTGTTCTCATACAAGAAATATTACTGAGTAGCTCATTTATTCAGCTTTTAAACTAAGCATACATTACAACTAACTGGATGAGATATTATAATGCAGTAAAATAAAATCTACATAATCCTCAAATAACAAAGTACCTACAGTTTGTTTTAAAATGAGAGCAGAAGATTAAATGATTCATTTAATTACTTTTCATTTCATATTTTTGTATCTCAGTTAAATCTACATGTTTTAAAAAGCATGCAGATGAAAAACAAAAGAAATGTGACAGGAAGGAAAGATGTTGTTATTGATACAAACATGCAAAACACATATTCTATGCCTTGTATAAACCCTAAAAGGTCACAGATGCTGGTTCTTTGGCAAAAGGGGTATCTGGAAAGCCACAAGGAGATTAAATCTCTACTGTATACAAACAAGCATAGCTTTACTTTTTTTCCTCCTTAAAAAGAACAAATAAACCCATGTAAAAAGTCTTTAAAAAACTATGTAAATGCAACATAATTATGTTTAAACCACAGAAGACAGAAGATTTAGAGTTACAGATTCCATGGTATTTAATTCTATCCTTGTGTATATGTTTTATAAAAGAGTCTTTCATTACATGATCACATAACACTGGACCATGTAACAATCAGTTCAACAAATGTTTATTTTACAATGTGTGGAGGGAAAATATTTTATAGGATAAATTATGGGAAATTAGTATATCATTTAAGTAAATGGTTAGGTAATATTTCTTAGAATCCTGGGCATTTCAGAACATTAATAAAACCACTTTTCCCTGATTTCCTCCTAAAGAACATGAAATTTAACTCTTTTATAGCAAGTACTTCCTTATATTTGAAGTTGACCTTTAAATATTGAGGTTGTTTTGTTGCAGTGAAAAATTTAGGGCATTAGGATTTCTCCACATTTAAAATCATATGTGACCAAGTATTTTGTATAAAATGGAGACTGAATAAAGCATGAAGATACATGAGATTATAATACCTTTTTTAGGAAGCTCTTATCAATATTGGATATATGAATTGCCCTTGACAACCATACGTTCGAAAATTGATTTTTTTTAAAGAACAAAGCATTTACCTTATGTTTCCTGTATGAGCTATACTTTAGGTCAACTAATACTGAGATTTCACAGCCTTCAAGTCTGAGACAAACCTTGTAAAATTATTAGATTATAAAGATAAACATCCTCAAGGCCCCCAGACAAAAAGATCAAATAACCTACAAAGAAAAAAATTAAATTAGACTAGCATCAGCCTTTTCAACAAAAGTTGTTATGAAGAAAAAGTTATGGAATAAAGTGGGAACCAAAGATGTTATATCTAGCAATGCTGTCTTCCAAGTGGTTATAGAAAAATCATTTCAGTCTATTAGGAACTTCTGTACCTACGAGCAAGTCATGGTCTATTCTTGAAGATTCTTCTGGAAGACAAGCTCCAAACAATTAAAAGATGATTGTAAAACTTCAGCAAAACACTGATGATGATGATAATGATGGTGACATTTGTGCCTATCAATATAATTGTCAATCTAAGATTAAAACAAAGGCAGAGGAAGAATAGGATGATAATTAATGTTCAAATGTTACATATGACAAAATAGAAATGATACACTTAAAATATGGGAGGAAAAGGAGAAAGGAGTAAGCCTACTGATTACTGAATGGACAACAACTGTGTGTTAAAATGTACTAATAAAAATGGAGAAACTAAATAGTGAGTGACTAAATTAGAAAAAAGGGGAATGAGGGCATTAGAAAATTTTGTAGGCACAAAAATAACCACTAGAACAAAAATGCAAACCTTTCTAAATAGCAACAGGAAAATTTAAAGTGCAAAGACTACAAATCTGATAATCATAGTGAATAAAATAAAATGTGAATAATTTTAAAATATTAAAACATTGTTGAGGCAAAACATTTTATTCATAAATGTGAATGGGTTTAACTCACTTATTAATACAAAAAGTGTACATAATTTACCTTGCCCTGTATACAAGGGCACACCTAAAGAGATTCAGAAAGACTAAAAATAAAAGGTAGATCAAGATATAACAGGTAAATGGAAATAAAAAGAAAGCAAGGTTTAAAGATCCTGGTAGCACACAAAATAGAAAACAAGCCAAAATACATTAAGGTTATATTAAGTATAGAACCTAGAATATTTAAAACCACAATCTACAGCCATTAGAAACATTATGTACCAAATAATACAGCTTTGGTCTTTCAGAAGCACAAATGTCATGTAATGTAAAACAACATAGATTAGAAGCACACTGCTAAGAGATTTTATTATGCCATTTTCAACACACAGGTCAAATGCACACAAAATAATGAGTAGAGAGAGTACACCTAACTAATGTAGTCCATCTTAAGAGTTGTTGATACATAGGAATACATCTTCATTCCAATTATCTGTAGAACATTCACAAAAAAATGCATCACCTTTGGGTGAGGTGGCACATGCCTGTAATCCCAGTGGCTTGGGAGGCTGAGGCAAGAGGACCACGAGTTCAAAGCCAGCAAGGTGCTAAGCAACTCAGTGAGACCCTGTCTCTAAATAAAATACAATGTAGGGCTGGGAATATGGCTCAGTAGTTAAGTGCCCCTGAGTTCAATCCCTGATACAAAAAAAAAAAAAATGCATCATCTACTAGGATATAAAGGTAACATCAATAAGCACCATAAAAATAGAAATAAAATAATCTACACACTCTGACCAAAATGCAGTATAAAAAAACATCTAACAAAAATAAGGATCTTCCTGTGGAATTAAAAAACTATTCAACAACTCCTGGACTAAAAAGAGAAATACAAACTAAAATGAAGGAACATCTAAAAATGGTAACAGTAAAAGCACTACACACATCAAACCCCACAGTACATGTTTAAGACAATGTCAAAGGAAAATTCAGAGCACAAACTATGTTTAGTATTTTTAAAAATAATTAAAATAATTTCCCAACTCAGAAAATTAGAAAGATAGAAAATGAACCAAAAGAAAGCAATTAGGCAGCAATAAGATAAAACAAGAAATTATGCAGAATAGAAAAGTACATCCAATTCATAAAATAATCTTAGCAGGGCAGGTGGCACCACCTGTAATCTCTGCTACTTGAGAGGCTGAGGCAGGGGGATTCTAAGTTCAAAGCCAGCCTCAACAACTTAGTGAGACCCAACACAAAATAAAAAATTAAAAGAGCTAGGGATACAGCTTAGGAGGAAAGTACCCCTGGGTTTAATGTACAGTACTGAGAAAAATAAATAAACATTTTTTTAAAAAATTGTTTTCAGAAAAATAAACAAAAAAATAACTATTATAATAGCTAACCTGATCAGGAAAAAAATACATGAATATTTAAAATGACCAAAAAAATGAACTAAGAAACAAGTAGACTCACACATATGCATAAGCAATGTCTACCAAACTTTCAAAGCCCAGATAATCCATAGCTCAATAAGTCATTCCAGAGTATAGGAAATGAAAGCAAATATCTTTATTCCTTTTGCAAAACAAGTATAACATTGATATATGTATTTGATACAGTTGAAAATAAAACCCCAAACCAGAAAAAATACTACATACTAGTACCACTAATAAATGTTCTAAAAATACTAGTAAAATAGTAACAAATAAGAGTCCTTTCATGACCTTAAGAAAATAATACACCATAACCAAGTGAGACTTAATACAAAATCCTGAGGCTGGTTCAAAGTTTGGAAAGGCATTAATACCATTTGTTATATTAATCAATAAAATGAAAATCATAGGGGAACATAAGAAACGTAACCTACATAAGTACTCAAATAGCCTTTGATAAAATTCAACATCTATTCCTGATTTCTAAAAAATTTAAAAATAAAAAACAAGAGATAATTTTAATATGATATATATAGTATATATACATATATAATATATGTATTAGGACTAAAGCCTTTATTTTACTTTGTAGGAAAACACTAAAGGCATTTCTATTAATATCAAGAGCAAGACAAAGAGAGTCAACTACCTCTATTACTCTTCAACACTATATTTCTAAGAAATAAGTAATGAAATTAGAAAACAGAAATAAATTTAAAGAATAATATTTTGTAAAGGAATAAAATTTTCTTCAGAATATGCTGGAGCAGAGTCTGGCAAGTTTTTTCTGTGAAGATTTTGATAGTAATTTTGGTAGGCCATTCAATTTCCATGGCAACTACTCAGTTCTGCCATTGTAGCAAAAAGCCAGCCAAAAATAATATCTAAACAAATGAGCGCCATTATGTTAGAATCAAAATTTATTTACAAAACAAGATCTGGCCCAGGAGCCATAGTGTGTCAACCATTGTCCTAGAGAATAAACCTTTATAAAATGACCCCAAACAATAAGAGAATTCTTCAAAGTAGCAGGACAGAGAATTGATATACAAAATTCAGTAGTGTCACAAACAGTTGAAAGGACACAACGGTTGCTGAAGTTTAGATGTGGAATGTCCTGTGGAGGCCCTGTGTTAACACTTGGTCCCCAACCCATGGCACTGTTGGGAAGTAGTAGAACCTTTAGGAGATAGGGCCTACTGGGAGGTTTTAGGTCAGTCTGGGAATGCCCTTCAGAGGATCACAGGACCCTGATCTCTGTCTCTTCTGCCCCTGGATATAAGGTGAAGGGGCTCATATGCCAAGCATTTCCGCCATACTGTGCAGCCTTACCACGGATCCATAAGCAAAGGAACCACCAAATACAGACTGAGGCCTCTAAAACTATAAGACAAACAAACCTTTTCTCCTTATGAGCTGATTTTCTCAAATACATGTTACAGTAACAGATTAGCTGACTCACTTTTTTTTTCAACCAAGGTAGAGGGAAAATAACCCTTATACCATCAACAAAGATGATTAAGTAATTACCAATGACGTTAGCAAAGTGACCCAAATCCACACGAAGAAAAGTTTAAAACACTCTACAAAGTCAAAAACCTGGACTTGAACAATGTGAGATGTCTATAATTTTACTATGGCTATGTAGGACATGAAGACTAAGGGAAACTGAGAAAAAAGTATATGCACACCCTCTGTGCTCTGTTTTTGCAACTTTTCTTTTTTCAAGTATTTCAAAGTAAAAGTTAAAATGAAATATATATATATATAAAACTAAAAAAATCCCAAGGTGTAGACAATAAATCATAGATATTTCTAGAGGTTTTAGCTTCAGTACTTTCAGATGTTTGAAATTTCATAGTGCTTTATTAGAAAATTATGCTCCTCAAAACACAAGTGTTAATGGTTGTTTGCAATGTTGGTGTGATTTTATATACTTGAAGGCCAAATTACCTCCAGATGAATTCTTTATATATCAAATAGAGACATTAAAAGTCAACAAGAAGGGAAAATTTCAGCATGAATAAATTTACTTTTTAATAAACTTAGTATTTTAGGATACCTATTGTGCTTTTTTAGATTCTAGAGTGAGGCATAATTAAGATGAAACCATTTACATTGAGTTTTGAAAGCAACAGGCTGAAGCTCTGGAAAAAAGCCAATGGAGTTTTACAGAAGCCTACTTTCATCAAAACTCCTTTTGATTCAGTAATCTAATTGTGATTGTTAAGATGATATGTCTTGTTCTTACTGAAAAATATATTAGGGGTGAGAGCTGCTTCTGCAGCCTATTACATGAAGTTAATAAAACTGTGCTAAGCATGTATGTGTTTATACTGATATGTGACCTAAGTTTTAGCCACAGCCACATCACCAAAACACAAAATTGCTGGTCATTAAAATGAGTTCTTAAACCGTGAATTATATAAAACTTACATAGGGGAGAAGTATTTATCATTTCCTTACATCTAACTTAAAGCTCAAAGATGCAATAAATCCTACAATCTCAGCAATAATAATCACGTCTGAAACATGATGCCAAGTTCTTACCAAACTCAAAATACTATTTTCTGAAATCGTGTTCACGTGTTTATGAAAACACTTGCGGGAAAACCATATTATAAATACAAAAGTTGTTGCATAGAAAAGAACAGTTTGGTTCTTAACTTTAAAGATTTGTTATAGAGTTTGACACATTTGATCAATTTCTCTCCTTTAAACACTGCCTTCCTTTAGTTTTTTGCAATACTCTACCCTTCTAGTTTTCATTACAGATCATTAGCTGATCCTCCCCACTTTCTTTATGGGTAACTTTTATTTTGTCCATTCATTCTCCTTAAAAACTGGTTTCAATAGGATTCTGATTTTGTCTTTCACTTTTGTTTTATCTCTTGCCAAAGCTCTCATGCATTATCCATGACTTCATTTACAGAATATTTGAAATGCTATTAACCTTTCCCACATCTTTATCCTAAACTTGAGATGTTAATATCCAATTGACTACCTGCCACCACCACTTGGATTTCCCACAGTGACTTCAAAGTCTACACAATCATAACTGACCTCACCATTCACTCATATAATAGATGTTTGTTGTTCACCTACCTTGAGCCTCGTACTGGGTTAGGCATTGAATGTGTAATGAGAAACAAACTAGTTTGTCCCTCCCCTTATGAAGTTCAGGCTTCCCTTACTAGCCTTCCACTCCATCATTTAGTGGTAACATTAGCCATCTAGTCACCCAAGCCAGAAACCTGAATACCATCCATGACTCTTCACTCTTCTTTACAACTCATGTTCATTCACTTGGAATCATCCTCTTCCTTTATAGCTCTTTACCCTATTTCTCTATTCTTCATTACAGAATTAGTTTAAGCTATATTCCCCTTTGACCTGCAATCATCCCCTAACAAGTTTTCTTGCCTCTATTCATGCTTAAAACCCTTCACTGACTCTCTGTAGATTTTAAAAACTATAATTGCCTATTTATATGTCAACATCGTACCCTTTAAGTGTCTTGCTTTCAAGTGAAAGTTTAATGAAAACTGGTCACCATTTAGGGCAACTTTATTTCAATTTATGGCAAATTCAATAACATGATTAACTATATATAAGAGAGTCAAAAAGTTAAGGAATGGTCTTCACCTGTAGGTAAGTTCAGATACTATACAGTCTGACTTTCTTTTTGTATTTTTCATTTTCTAGTTTCTATTTCATTATTAGAAAAAAATTTGCTATTAATGAAAGTTACTACTAAGATTTCATCTCACACCAGTCAGAATGGCAATTATCAAGAATACAAACAACAGTAAGTGTTGGTGAGGTTGTGGGGGAAAAGGCACACTCAGACATTGCTGGTGGGACTGCAAATTGGTACAACCAACCTGGAAAGCAGTATGGAGATTCCTTAGAAAACTTGGAATGGAACCACCATTTGACCCAGCTATCCCACTCCTCGGTCTATAACCAGAAGACTTAAAAACAGCCTACTACAGTGCTGCAGCCACTTCAATGTTTATAGCAGCTCAATTCACAATAGCTAAATTGTGGAACCAACCTAGATGCCCTTCAATAGACGAATAGATAAAGAAACTGTGGTATATATACACAATGGAATATTACTCAGCATTAAAAGAGAATAAAATTATGGCATTTGCAGGTAAATGGATGGAGTTGGAGAATATCATGCTAAGTGAAGTAAGCCAATCCCATAAAACCAAAAGCCGAATGTTCTCTCTGATAAGTGGATGCTGATCCATAATGTGGGGTAGGACACAGGAAGAATGGAGGAACTTTGGTCACAGTGGTGTGGGGGGGATGGGGACGGTAAAGATGGTGGAATATGATGGACATCATAGCCCTAGCTTTATGTATGACTGCATGTATGTTGTGATTCTACATCACATACAACAAGAGAAATGAAAAGTTGTGCTCCATCTGTGTGTAATGAATCAAAATG